>JAEHOE010000202.1:0-161059 GCA_016858145.1 Edaphochlamys debaryana | reverse complement strand
CGCTGCAACCTGCCGAACAGCTCCCAGCTCCCACCGCGACTCTGGCGGCCCAGCTCGCTCCTCGTTCAGGGCGTGAGGTCCTGCTGGCATTCCGGTGAGGCATCAGCAGCTCGCAAACAGGTCAGGGGGCGCTTCGCACTCGCCTGCGCGCTGGGCTCACCCATGGCTTTGCGCTGCCCGCAGGATCCCTCCGCGCCACCTGCAGCCGGCGTGCGTTGAAGGCCTGCGGACTGACAGCAGCCAGACGGGCTGAGGACTCTCAGGCTTGATAGAGAAGAAGAATGCGCTCCCTCGCTCGTGGCATGGCCGTCGCTGCTCTGCGCGGGGGGAGCCAGCGCCCAGCCCAGGCACCCGCCAGCAGCAGCAGCGACTTCGGTCATTACGCCGCTATCTTTGGCTCCGCGGCCTCGCTTTACTTGGTAAGAGCTCACCTTGAGCAAACCGCGGCTGCGTGCGAAGGAGCGTGGACTCACGGCCCTCCTTGGGGGGTCCTTCCCAGGCGCTCAAGGCGGACAACGCCGACGTCAAGGCCAGCATGGCGGAGTTCAAGGCGGACGTCAAGGCGGACAACGCCGACGTCAAGCAGCAGCTCGGCAAGGCTGAGGACAGGTGGCTGAGCGTTGCTCAAGAGGGGTACAGCGAGCGGCGGCTTGTTGACTTTCTGAAGGAGCAGCAGCTCCGCACGGTGAGGGGGGCTGGGATTGGGGTTGGGGTTGAGGTCGCTTCCGTCCGCCCTGAAGGGGCCGTCAGGGGCTTGCGCTGCGACCCACTTGCCTGCAGCTGCTGAGTGTGTTAGGGGGACGAGGCCAGACGGGGAGTGTTCAACTTCGGTGCGGTCGGGCGCGTTTGTGTAACCCCTGCGCCCCTTCCGTTAGCCGCCACATCAGGCGCTTTGGTTGCGCCTCTGTGGGCTGCGGCTGACGTGCGAATCGGCCCACTGCCGCCCCTCCCTTTGCGCTTCAGCTCGTGCTGCCTGCCGACAAGAAGCCGGAGCTCCCGTAGCCCACGGGCCTGGGGGGCCCCGGACCTCGCTGGCGGCAGGCACCACCACACGGTGGGTGGAGGGGCAGGGCATGGCACGGGGTTGCGCTGCAGCGGAATGGAAAAGCATGAGGCGCCATCGGTGTCCGCCATCGGTGTGCAGACCAGAAGGCACCAGGCATCAACGCATGACTGCTGTGGCGCCCGTGTGGTTGCACGCAGGAATGCTAAGGACGGTGTACGTGGAGGCTCAGCGGCCCGCCGCCGTCAAGCCGTGGCGCCGCCTCAGCAGCCTGCTGTTGGGGCTGCCGCTGAGTCCGAGCGGCGGTGGCGGCGGTTGCCTGGCGGGTGGCGGCGGTGGCGGGCGGCCGTGACCGAGAGGGAGGCCTGCATGGGCCCAGCCAGGCCCCCACCTGCTGGCAGCGGGGGGCACGGGAAGGGCCGCGTGTAGGGGCTTTAGGGGGGTGGAGAGCGTGAGGGCGCGGCGCTGAGAGGTCTTCCGGGGCTGTGCCTCTTGTCACGGGTGGGTTGCGCCTGGAGGCGGGGGCCGGGGTAGGAATGCGCTTGCCCGCACGACCCCAGCCCCACGAGATGCGAGATGTTGATGGAGTCCTGGTGCTGGCCGGGAGAGTTTACTGAGAGGGGGATAGCTCGGGGTCGCTGCAGCGGGACCGGTGGTGGGGCGCGGGCCTGAGTGCGCGGCCCCACTTGACGGCTGCAACGTTTGCAAGGAAGCGTCAACGTGCTGTGGCCAGCTGTGTTGCGCAGCACCGGCAGGCTCCTGTCTCGACGCACACTGTGTAGAAAATACCGTGTGAGCATGAGTGCAGTGCCGCACCTTTCAGGCCTACAGCCACACGGCTTGGCAGCTGCTTCTCCAGCGCCCTGCGCCCACACGGACCTGGCTGGGCCTGTCTGGACCTGGCTGGGCCTGACTGGACCTGGCTGGACCCACCTCGCCCGCCTCCCGCGCCCGACGCCCTGCGCCCACACCCAAGCGGCCGTCCACCTTCGCTCCATGGGTACTCGTCCTGCATTCTGCTGTGCCCTTTCCCTGACAGCACCCGCCTCTTACCATTCTACCTCTTCAGCCCCTCGTGCGTCCCTCTTCCACCCTGACCTAGAGTCAGCTGAGCCCCGACCTCCAGGGTGCTCTCTGCCGCGACCACCCACAGGGAGAGCTTAGAGAGCTAGCACGTTGGACCCCAGGTGGGGATGCCTCGTCCAGCTGGGAGGTGCGGCTGCGGCCCACCCCACACCGCCGCCGCTCCCTGCCCTCATCACGGCTCGCATGGCCGCCCCGCCATAGCTTCGCACTCTTCTTAGCTCACACTTCCCCCCGTGTACCGCCATCTCACACTTCCTGCAGCGCCAGGCAGTGCTCCCCGTCCACCACGTACGGCCCTCACACTTCCTGCCGTGTACCGCCATCTCACACTTCCTGCAGCGCCAGGCAGTGCTCCCCGTCCACCACGTACGGCCCTCACACTTCCTGCCGCGTACCTCCATGGCCTCACACTTCCTGCAGCGCCAGGCAGTGCTCCCCGTCCACCACGTACGGCCGTACGTCGGTCCGCAGGCGGGCCAGGGCGGGCTGTGCCAGGGCCTCGGCGAGGGCGCGGCAGGCCCCGGGGCCGAAGTGGTTGCCCCAGATGGTGAGGACCTGGAGGGGGAGGGGAGGGGGGAGAAAGTAAAGGGGATGTGGGTTGGGATGTGGGGTGGGTTGTGAGGGGGTGAGGGGGGTCGTTGCCCATGATGATGACGAGCTATCGGGGTTGGGGATAGGAGGTAGAGGTAGAGGTTGGGAGGAAGACTGCGGGCGGGTTTGCGTGTGGTGCCTGCCCCTGCCCCTCCCAGGGTCGCCTCACAACTCTCCATCCGCGAACCTAGGGCTTACGGGCCACAGTACCGGCCACAGTACCGACCACAGTAGACAGTGGCAGCCGACCCACCTCGAGCGTGTGCCCCTGCCCCAGCCCCGCTCCCCAGGTTACACCTTGCGCCCCCTCATCCACGCATCTAACGCGCACGAGTCTTATTGGCAGCCAACCCACCTCGAGCGTGTGCACGAGCGGCAGCGCCCCCGCCAGCGCCGCCAAGCCCACGTCCCCGATGCCGTTGCCCCTGGGGGAGACATGCAGGGAGGGAGGGAGATGTGTTACGCAGGCTGATTGGGGTTAGAGGAAGGGAGTCCAGGTATGCTCAACTTCGCACGATTGACACGAGCAGCCCTTTGAACAAACACCGATGGGGCCACAACCACACACCTGATCTTGGTTACTTGGACCCGGGCATCTATACACACCTGAGGTCCAGCTCTTGCAGGCAGGCGCATGCGGGCAGGCAGCGGGCCAGCGCCAGGGCTCCGTCGTTGCCCAGGGCGTTGGATGCGAGGTTGAGGCGCTGCAGGCGGGGGCAGAGGGACACCAGGCGCTCCAGCGTGGGGCCTGGGGGGGCAGGGGAGGGGGGGAGGGGGAGGGGACGGTTACGGTTACAGGTTATGGTTACAGTGACGGTTACGGTTGGGGAGGGTGGTTGGACGAGGGACGCCAGGCGCTCCAGCGTGGGGGTTTGGGGGGTAGGGAGGGACAGGGGTTGTCAGGGGGCAGGGCATCGAGCTTGGGAGCTGGGCGGTGAGCCGTGTGGGGCAGTGCGCAGAGCGTCTGTGCAGGGACGAGGGCAGGGGACGAGCGGTTTGCTCAAGGTGAGCTCTTACCAAGTAAAGCGAGGCCGCGGAGCCAAAGATAGCGGCGTAATGACCGAAGTCGCTGCTGCTGCTGGCGGGTGCCTGGGCTGGGCGCTGGCTCCCCCCGCGCAGAGCAGCGACGGCCATGCCACGAGCGAGGGAGCGCATTCTTCTTCTCTATCAAGCCTGAGAGTCCTCAGCCCGTCTGGCTGCTGTCAGTCCGCAGGCCTTCAACGCACGCCGGCTGCAGGTGGCGCGGAGGGATCCTGCGGGCAGCGCAAAGCCATGGGTGAGCCCAGCGCGCAGGCGAGTGCGAAGCGCCCCCTGACCTGTTTGCGAGCTGCTGATGCCTCACCGGAATGCCAGCAGGACCTCACGCCCTGAACGAGGAGCGAGCTGGGCCGCCAGAGTCGCGGTGGGAGCTGGGAGCTGTTCGGCAGGTTGCAGCGATGTAGGGGCGCGTGACAGACGTGGAGGCGTAAAAATTGAGGTTGTGCAGGAGGTATTGTGTGGAAATGTCGTGAAGCGGCAACTACTTGAGCGCATCGTCCGCATTCTCCAGGCTCCATCACCTCCATGGCGCCAGGCGCCACCAAAGCTGCCTGCAGAGTGACCTCCCCTTCGAACAGATGGTAGTATACCATACCATACCTACAGTGCCGAAGCCCTACGAAGTAAGCCCCGGACCCCCGCCGAGTTCATCTCCCTCCCATTCCATCCCTTTCCCCCGCTTTACGCTGCAGGGGCGCTGGGGAAGGACAGGCGTCAACCCACTTCGCGCGCTCCGTTAGGAAGCAGCGGAGTACGGGGGGGGCACCACGCAGTGCCAGCCCCGACCCCGACAGCCCTCCGCAGCCGGGTCGTGGGGCAAGGTAAGGGGCTGCTGGGAGACAACGAGGGCAAGGAGGCGGGCCGGGGCGCAAAGGCCCCCCCAGGCTCCATCGCCGGCCCGCAGGCGGGTCTGGGGGTGCGAGCGCTGGTGAGGGAATGGTGGTTGCCAGGGGCAGGGTAGGAAGGAGCGAGGCAAGGGATCAGGAGCCGGGCCGGCTGAGCAGAGGATGGGGGGCTCTTGCAGCTGCTGTGGCGCAGTGGTGACGGCTCACCTCGCCCCCCTCGCCCCCCTCACATGCAGCTGCAGGTGCGGGGGCGGGGTGCAGGGGGGGAGGAGCGGGGCTGAGGGGACAGCTGCAGAGGGGAGCGCGCTCACTCCAACACCAACCAACCAAACAACACCAACCGCCCCCCGCAGGCCCCCCAGGACTCCACCTACCAGCACCTCTGCCGCATGCTCTGCTGCAACTCGGCCCTCACCGAGCTCTCCCTGGCCAAGTGCCGCCTGGTGGACAGCCAGGTGGGGGGGTGGCAGGGGGTGCATGAGGGCAGGGGGTGCAGGGGGGAACGCCCTAGGGCGAGGTAGAATCACAGGGAAGAAGGGGCCAAGGAGAGGAGGTGCCGCCTGGTGGACAGCGAGGTGGGGCCACGGGTGGGAGAGACAGGGGGGCGACTGAGGGCCTTGAAAGACCGGTTGTCGGGGCCGAGGGCCTCGGTCAGCGATTACTACGTCATCCCGCTACCAATCCACCAACCAATCCACCAACCAACCAGGCGACGCGCCCAACTCCGCAACCCCTCCCCCCATCCCCCCATCCCCCCATACAGCTGGAGCTGCTGGTGACGTACGGCATTGAGCGCAGCCAGAGCACGTGGACCTCCCTGTCGCTCAGGGGTAACCGCCTGTCGCCCTTCTCGGGTGGGTGGGGGGTGAATGGCACGTGCAGCTAGCCGTGTCGGGTGTGCTGGGGGTGGAGGAGTGGGCTTGGGGGGCGAGAGGGAGGGCAAAGGCAAGGAGAGGGGAGTTTGAGGGAGGGGTTGGAGGAGGTGGGGGGTAGGTGGGTTTTGCGGTGCCAGGAGGGGTCGTCGTGACTGGCAGCCCCTCGGCCTCCCCTGCCCTGCGTGCGAAGGAGCGTGGACTCACGGCCCTCCTTGGGGGGTCCTTCCCAGGCGCTCAAGGCGGACAACGCCGACGTCAAGGCCAGCATGGCGGAGTTCAAGGCGGACGTCAAGGCGGACAACGCCGACGTCAAGCAGCAGCTCGGCAAGGCTGAGGACAGGTGGCTGAGCGTTGCTCAAGAGGGGTACAGCGAGCGGCGGCTTGTTGACTTTCTGAAGGAGCAGCAGCTCCGCACGGTGAGGGGGGCTGGGATTGGGGTTGGGGTTGAGGTCGCTTCCGTCCGCCCTGAAGGGGCCGTCAGGGGCTTGCGCTGCGACCCACTTGCCTGCAGCTGCTGAGTGTGTTAGGGGGACGAGGCCAGACGGGGAGTGTTCAACTTCGGTGCGGTCGGGCGCGTTTGTGTAACCCCTGCGCCCCTTCCGTTAGCCGCCACATCAGGCGCTTTGGTTGCGCCTCTGTGGGCTGCGGCTGACGTGCGAATCGGCCCACTGCCGCCCCTCCCTTTGCGCTTCAGCTCGTGCCGCCTGCCGACAAGAAGCCGGAGCTCCCGTAGCCCACGGGCCTGGGGGGCCCCGGACCTCGCTGGCGGCAGGCACCACCACACGGTGGGTGGAGGGGCAGGGCATGGCACGGGGTTGCGCTGCAGCGGAATGGAAAAGCATGAGGCGCCATCGGTGTCCGCCATCGGTGTGCAGACCAGAAGGCACCAGGCATCAACGCATGACTGCTGTGGCGCCCGTGTGGTTGCACGCAGGAATGCTAAGGACGGTGTACGTGGAGGCTCAGCGGCCCGCCGCCGTCAAGCCGTGGCGCCGCCTCAGCAGCCTGCTGTTGGGGCTGCCGCTGAGTCCGAGCAGCGGTGGCGGCGGTTGCCTGGCGGGTGGCGGCGGTGGCGGGCGGCCGTGACCGAGAGGGAGGCCTGCATGGGCCCAGCCAGGCCCCCACCTGCTGGCAGCGGGGGCACGGGAAGGGCCGCGTGTAGGGGCTTTAGGGGGGTGGAGAGCGTGAGGGCGCGGCGCTGAGAGGTCTTCCGGGGCTGTGCCTCTTGTCACGGGTGGGTTGCGCCTGGAGGCGGGGGCCGGGGTAGGAATGCGCTTGCCCGCACGACCCCAGCCCCACGAGATGCGAGATGTTGATGGAGTCCTGGTGCTGGCCGGGAGAGTTTACTGAGAGGGGGATAGCTCGGGGTCGCTGCAGCGGGACCGGTGGTGGGGCGCGGGCCTGAGTGCGCGGCCCCACTTGACGGCTGCAACGTTTGCAAGGAAGCGTCAACGTGCTGTGGCCAGCTGTGTTGCGCAGCACCGGCAGGCTCCTGTCTCGACGCACACTGTGTAGAGAATACCGTGTGAGCATGAGTGCAGTGCCGCACCTTTCAGGCCTGCAGCCACACGGCTTGGCAGCTGCTTCTCCAGCGCCCTGCGCCCACACGGACCTGGCTGGGCCTGTCTGGACCTGTTTGGGCCTGACTGGACCTGGCTGGACCCACCTCGCCCGCCTCCCGCGCCCGACGCCCTGCGCCCGAGTGAAGTAGCCAGGTGCCCGTGTGGGCAGGCGATGAACCAAGGTGACCGGCTCCACCATTTCTGGTCGTGTGCAACAACAATGGCAGTGCGCACAAGATTGAGCGATGCTATTGGTCGGGCGGTGAAGAGGCATGAGGTTTGGTTGGTGCAGGCCCCCGCGGGCATTGCGCAGCAAGTTTGGGACGTGGTGTGCTTGGCCGCCGTGGGGGCCATGGAGCAAGCACGCAGGTACAAGTATGCGCATCGGGGTGCAGAGGGCCTGATTATGCAGGCGCGGGCGCTGGCAAGGGGAGAGCTGGAAGCGCGCCTTCAGTGCTTTGCCGGGGTGGGGCCGGCCCCGTCGGATTGGGACACGGTGTCTGAGGACCACCCCTTTTTGGCCGTGACCGAGGAGGGAGATGTGCGCTACATGCCCCACGTTGAGGTGATGGATGGTCTTCACTAGATCTCGTTTGGAGCCCGGGTAGGGGCCCTGCCGTCCAAGTCAGGGGGCGGCGTGCTGGCTTGCAGGGGGCAAGCCCGTGAGGTTGGCTGCCAAGCCACGGCGTTCAGCTGCCGTGCACCCCTCTGGGGTCCCTCATTGTAACCACCGAGGACTGCGCCCACACCCAAGCGGCCGTCCACCTTCGCTCCATGGGTACTCGTCCTGCATTCTGCTGTGCCCTTTCCCTGACAGCACCCGCCTCTTACCATTCTACCTCTTCAGCCCCTCGTGCGTCCCTCTTCCACCCTGACCTAGAGTCAGCTGAGCCCCGACCTCCAGGGTGCTCTCTGCCGCGACCACCCACAGGGAGAGCTTAGAGAGCTAGCACGTTGGACCCCAGGTGGGGATGCCTCGTCCAGCTGGGAGGTGCGGCTGCGGCCCACCCCACACCGCCGCCGCTCCCTGCCCTCATCACGGCTCGCATGGCCGCCCCGCCATAGCTTCGCACTCTTCTTAGCTCACACTTCCCCCCGTGTACCGCCATCTCAAACTTCCTGCAGCTCCAGGCAGTGCTCCCCGTCCACCACGTACGGCCCTCACACTTCCTGCCGTGTACCGCCATCTCACACTTCCTGCAGCGCCAGGCAGTGCTCCCCGTCCACCACGTACGGCCCTCACACTTCCTGCCGCGTACCTCCATGGCCTCACACTTCCTGCAGCGCCAGGCAGTGCTCCCCGTCCACCACGTACGGCCGTACGTCGGTCCGCAGGCGGGCCAGGGCGGGCTGTGCCAGGGCCTCGGCGAGGGCGCGGCAGGCCCCGGGGCCGAAGTGGTTGCCCCAGATGGTGAGGACCTGGAGGGGGAGGGGAGGGGGGAGAAAGTAAAGGGGATGTGGGTTGGGATGTGGGGTGGGTTGTGAGGGGGTGAGGGGGTCGTTGCCCATGATGATGACGAGCTATCGGGGTTGGGGATAGGAGGTAGAGGTAGAGGTTGGGAGGAAGACTGCGGGCGGGTTTGCGTGTGGTGCCTGCCCCTGCCCCTCCCAGGGTCGCCTCACAACTCTCCATCCGCGAACCTAGGGCTTACGGGCCACAGTACCGGCCACAGTACCGACCACAGTAGACAGTGGCAGCCGACCCACCTCGAGCGTGTGCCCCTGCCCCAGCCCCGCTCCCCAGGTTACACCTTGCGCCCCCTCATCCACGCATCTAACGCGCACGAGTCTTATTGGCAGCCAACCCACCTCGAGCGTGTGCACGAGCGGCAGCGCCCCCGCCAGCGCCGCCAAGCCCACGTCCCCGATGCCGTTGCCCCTGGGGGAGACATGCAGGGAGGGAGGGAGATGTGTTACGCAGGCTGATTGGGGTTAGAGGAAGGGAGTCCAGGTATGCTCAACTTCGCACGATTGACACGAGCAGCCCTTTGAACAAACACCGATGGGGCCACAACCACACACCTGATCTTGGTTACTTGGACCCGGGCATCTATACACACCTGAGGTCCAGCTCTTGCAGGCAGGCGCATGCGGGCAGGCAGCGGGCCAGCGCCAGGGCTCCGTCGTTGCCCAGGGCGTTGGATGCGAGGTTGAGGCGCTGCAGGCGGGGGCAGAGGGACACCAGGCGCTCCAGCGTGGGGCCTGGGGGGGGCAGGGGAGGGGGGGGAGGGGGAGGGGACGGTTACGGTTACAGGTTATGGTTACAGTGACGGTTACGGTTGGGGAGGGTGGTTGGACGAGGGACGCCAGGCGCTCCAGCGTGGGGGTTTGGGGGGTAGGGAGGGACAGGGGTTGTCAGGGGGCAGGGCATCGAGCTTGGGAGCTGGGCGGTGAGCCGTGTGGGGCAGTGCGCAGAGCGTCTGTGCAGGGACGAGGGCAGGGGACGAGGGCAGGGGAGGCCGAGGGGCTGCCAGTCACGACGACCCCTCCTGGCACCGCAAAACCCACCTTCCCACCACCTCCTCCAACTCCACCCTCCAACTCCCCTCTCCTAGCCTCTCCCCTCCCTTTCGGCCCCCCAAGCCCACTCTTCCACCCCCAACACACCCGACCCGGCTAGCTGCACGTGCCATTCACCCCCCACCCACCCCCCCACCCACCCGAGAAGGGCGACAGGCGGTTCCCCTTGAGCGATAGGGAGGTCCACGTGCTCTGGCTGCGCTGGAAGCCGTACGTCACCAGCAGCTCCAGCTGTATGTATGTGGGGGGGGGATACGGGGAGGGAAGGGGGGTAGCAGTCAGACATAGGGACCAAGAGCAGGGCAAGGGGAGGGGGTGAAGCTGTACGTCACCAGCAGCTCCAGCTGCGTGTGGGGGGCCGAGAGGAAGGGGGTCGGGGTTGCGGAGTTGGGCTCGTTGCCTGGTTGGTCTGTGGATTGGCTGGTGGATTGGTAGCGGGATGACGTTGCAACCGCTGATCGAGGCCCTCGGCCCCGACCAACGGTCTGTCAAGGCCCTCAGTCACCCCCCCCCGTCTCTCCCACCCGTGGCCCCACCAGGCGGCACCTCGTCTCCGTGGTCCCTTCTTCCCTGTAAGACTATCTCTCCCCATGGAACCCCCTGCCCTCAACCCTTCCCCCAAACACGCCTGGCTGTCCACCAGGCGGCACTTGGCCAGGGAGAGCTCGGTGAGGGCCGAGTTGCAGCAGAGCATGCGGCAGAGGTGCTGGAAGGTGGAGTCCTGGGGCGCCTGCGGGGGGCGGTTGGTGTTGTTTGGTTGGTGAGTGTTGGAGTGAGCGCGCTCCCGCCTACAGCTGTCCCCTCAGCCCCGCTTCTCCCCTTTGCCCGCACCCCTCCTCCCCCCTGCACCCTGCCCCCGCACCTGCAGCTGTGCGTCTTTGAGGTTTAACATGTGAGGGGGGCGAGGGGGGTTTCTTCGAGGTTTGACATGTGGGGGGCGCGAGGGGGGCGAGGTGAGCTGTCACAACTGCGCCACAGCAGCTGCAAGAGGCTCCCGTCCTCTGCTCAGCCGCTCAGCTTGGCCCGGCCCCTCATCCCTTGCCTCGCTCCTTCGTACTCTGCCCCTGGCAACCGCCATTTCCTCGCCAGCGCTCGCACCCCCAGACCCGCCTGCGGGCCGGCGATGGAGCCTGGGGGGGCTGTGCGCCCCGGCCCGCCTCCTTGCCCTCGTTGTCCCCCAGCAGCCCCTAACCGTGGCCCCCCCGTAGTCCGCTGCTTCCAAATGGAGCGTGCGATGTGGGTTGACGCCTGTCGTTCCCCAGCGCTCCTGCAGCGTACAGCGTACAGGGAGAAAGGGAGGGAATGGGAGGGAGATGAACTCGGCGGGGGTCCGGGGCGTAGGGCTTGGTAGGGCTTCGGTACTGTAGGTGTACCATCTGTTAGAAGGGGAGGTCACTCTGCAGGTAGCTTTCGTGGCGCCATGTAGCTGATGGAGCCTGCAGAATGCGGACGATGCGCTCAAGTAGTTGCCGCTTCACAAGGCCGCGATGCAATACAACCACCATACCACACCTCCACGTCTGTCACACGTCCCTATATCGCTGCAACCTGCCGAACAGCTCCCTGCTGAACAGCTCCCATCGCGACTCTGGCGGCCCAGCTTGCTCCTCGTTCAGGGCGTGAGGCCCGGCTGGCATTCCGGTGAGTCAGGAGCAGCTCGCGAACAGGTCAGGGGGCGCTTCGCACTCGCCTGCGCGCTGGGCTCACCCATGGCTTTGCGCTGCCCGCAGGATCCCTCCGCGCCACCTCCAGCCAGCTTGCGTTGAAGGCCTGCGGACTGACAGCAGCCAGACGGGCTGAGGGCTTCCCACGTGGGCAGAAATGCAGTGCTCCGTGGCTCGTGCGGTGGCCACAGTTCCGCGCTTCGGAAGTCACCTCGGACCGCAGGCCGCGAGCTTGGTTCGCCCAGCGATCAGTCCATTTGGCTTCGGCCAGCGCAGCGCACGGCCGGGCTCGCCAGTGGTGTCTTGCGCGTTGGAGCCCGGCTCTGCTCCCGGTCCCGCTCCCGCTCCCACTGCCGACAACGGCATTTGGATGGTCCTGGGCCTCGTTGTGGCGTTCCTTGGTCTGAATTATCGGCAGCGCTTTGGCTATCAACATGGTGAGCCTGGGGAGCTTGGTCTACAAGGTTGCGCGGGGAATCTCGACCGTGCGAGCGTGATAGGTTGAACTGGACGTCCATGTCCTATCAGGCGCTGGCTGGGGCCTTGGCCGACCTCAAGGCCAGCATGGCGGGGCTCAAGGCGGACGTCAAGGCGGACAACGCCGACGTCAAGCAGCAGCTCGGCAAGGCTGAGGACAGGTGGCTGAGCGTTGCTGAAGAGGGGTACAGCGAACGGCGGCTTGTTGACTTTCTGAAGGAGCAGCAGCTCAGCACGGTGCGGGGGGCTGGGATTGGGGTTGGGATTGAGGTCGCGTCCGTCCGCCCTGAAGGGGCCGTCAGGGGCTTGCGCTGCGACCCACTTGCCTGCAGCTGCTGAGTGTGTTAGGGGGACGAGGCCAGACGGGGAGTGTTCAACTTCGGTGCGGTCGGGCGCGTTTGTGTAACCCCTGCGCCCCTTCCGTTAGCCGCCACATCAGGCGCTTTGGTTGCGCCTCTGTGGGCTGCGGCTGACGTGCGAATCGGCCCACTGCCGCCCCTCCCTGTGCACTTCAGCTCGAGCCGCCCTCCGTCAAGGTCGGGCGGGAGTAGCCCACGGGAGGGGGGCCCAGGACCTCGCTGGCGGCAGGCACCACCACACGGTGGGTCGAGGGGCGGGGCGTGGGGTGGGGTTGCACTGCAGCGGAAGGGGCACGCGCGAGGCGCCGTGCCGTGATCAGTGCAGACCAGAAGGCACCAGGCACCAACGCCGCCCGTGTGATTGCGCGCAGGATGTGAAGAAGAGGATTGGGTGGAGGCTCCACGGCCGGCCGCTGTCAAACTGTTGCGCCGCCTCAGCAGCCTGCTGTTGGGGCTGCTGCTGAGTTCGAGCGGCGGTGCGGCGGCAGCCTGGCGGGTGGCGGAGGGCAAGGAGGGGGCCTGCATGTCTCAAGCTGGGCCCTCACAAGCTAGGAGCGGGGGCCTGGAGCAAGGCATGTGAATGGCCGTCGTGGGCCGGAAAGCACTGGGGCGAGGACTGATGTTCCGGGGCTCTGCTAATGTGCGGGGGGCAGAGACCAGGGAGGGTGCGGGAGGCCGAGCAGCGAGGGGGCGTGAGGGGGGGGCCGTGCCTGGGGGCGGGGCCGGGAGGACAGTAATGCGCTTGCGTGGCCCCTTGACCCCAACACCAGAAGCCCATCACACGGCTCGTAACCAGTGGGACTAAGAGGGGCTGGCCTGGGTGTTGCTGCAGCGGTGATAGTGGGGCGCGGATGTGAGTGCGACGCTCCACTTCGCGGCTGTAACATGTCCACGTGCTGTGCCCAGATGTGATGTGCGGTACCGGCAGCCTCCTGTACCTGATGCATACCATGAAGAGCATACGTGGAGTGCATCCCACAGCCTGAAGCCACAATGCTCAGCACTGCTTCCCTGTCCATGCGATTGGGCGTGTGCATGCAACCCTGCCAGCCAGAGCCCCGACTGCCTCGAGGTTGATCCCACCTTGCTGGCACCTTGCCTTCCTTAAACGTTGAGGTGCAGCGGACACATGGGCGCGCTCAGCAGCGTTCCCCCGTCGTCGTTCTGGCTACGCTGCATGGCCCCTGCGAGCCCTCGGCCCCTGCCAGTGTAGCAAGTTTGCGCGCTATGCCCAGCGCCTGAGCTCTCCAGCCCTACAGTATCAGCAACGTGTATCCTACATCATGGTTGCATCCTTGCATACGTCCTTACTATCGTCCAGCTTTCCTGGAGGATAAGGTCATGCGTCTACTGCCGTACAGCACTGTATTCGTGTGTTTGGCCAACACTCCAACAGCCAGCACCCCAGCACCAGCTCTGGCAGCGCTACAGTCACATGCAGCAAGGCCGTGCTCAGCCGCATCCCCGGTCACCATCTTGAGCGCATGCCGCTCCACGGAGCCTGCTAATTAGCCCTGCAGCTTGCGTGCTACACGGGGCCCACCAGAATGCAAACGAGCCCACGTACCAGCCTAACGGACCCCTGCCAGCAAACCCCTGCCAGCTGCTGGTCCCGCCACATGCAGATCTCCTGCAGTGCTGGCCGGCGCTACTTGGCAGCTGCCGTCCCGTGGCTGGACCCGCCTTGCCCGTCTCCCGCGCCCGACGCCCTGCGCCCACACCCAAGCGGTCCGCCTCCACCTTGGCACCAAGGGTCCTCGCCCGCCCATGGGCCATGGCCCGGGCTTCCAGCCCGCCCTGGCACTGCAATTCGCTGTTCCCTTTCCCTGACAGCAACCCCCTTCTGCGTCCCTTCTGCCTCTTCAGCCCCGTAGGCGTCCCTTCTGCAACCCTGATCTAGAGTCCGCCGAGCCCTGACCTCCAAGGTGCATCTGGCCAACCCAAACCCGACCTCAGGATGCGTGCTACCACGCCCCTGCAGCCCTCTGCCGCGACCACCCACAGGGAAAACCTCAAGAGCTAGCACGTTGGACCTCGGGTGGGGATGCCTCGTCCAGCTGGGAGTGCGGCTGCGGCCTACCCCACACCGCCGCCGCTCCCTGCCCTCATCACGGCTCGCATGGCCGCCCCGCCATAGCTTCGCACTCTTCTTAGCTCACACTTCCGGCCGCGTACCTCCATGGCCTCACACTTCCTGCAGCTCCAGGCAGTGCTCCCCGTCCACCACGTACGGCCGTACGTCGGTCCGCAGGCGGGCCAGGGCGGGCTGTGCCAGGGCCTCGGCGAGGGCGCGGCAGGCCCCGGGGCCGAAGTGGTTGCCCCAGATGGTGAGGAGCTGGGGGGGGAGGGGAGGGGTGTGTGTGTGTGTGCAGGGGGAGGGGGTGGGGGTGTAGGGGGACGGGGGTTGGGATGTGGGGGGTCGGGGGGTGGTTGCCCCAGATGATGAAGAGCTATCGGGGTTGTGGATAGGAGGTGGAGGTCGCGGTTGGGAGGGGGGACTGTGTGCACGTTTACGTGTGGTGCCCCACCCCCGCCCCTGCCCCTCCCAAGGTCACCTCACAATTCTGCATCCGCGAACCTAGAGCTTACGGGCCACAGTAGCCCACCCACCCACCTCGAGCGTGTGCACGAGCGGCAGCGCCCCCGCCAGCGCCGCCAGGCCCACGTCCCCGATGCCGTTGCCCCTGAGGGGGAGACAGGCAGGGAGGGAGGGAGGGAGATGTGTTACGCAGGCTGATTGGGGTTAGAGGAAGGGAGTCCAGGTATGCTCAACTTCGCACGATTGACACGAGCAGCCCTTTGAACAAACACCGATGGGGTCACAACCACACACCTAATCTTGGTTACTTGGACCCGGGCATCTATACACACCTGAGGTCCAGCTCTTGCAGGTAGGCGCATGCGGGCAGGCAGCGGGCCAGCGCCAGGGCTCCGTCGTTGCCCAGGGCGTTGGATGCGAGGTTGAGGCGCTGCAGGCGGGGGCAGAGGGACACCAGGCGCTCCAGCGTGGGGCCTGGGGGGGCAGGGGAGGGGGGGGGAGGGGGAGGGGACGGTTACGGTTACAGGTTATGGATACAGTTACGGTTACGGTTGGGGAGGGTGGTTGGAAGGAGGACACCAGGCGCTCTAGCGTGGGGGTTTGGGGGGTAGGGAGGGACAGGGGTTGTCAGGGGGCAGGGCATCGAGCTTTGGAGCTGGGCGGTGAGCCGTGCGGGGCAGTGCGCAGAGCGTCTGTGCAGGGACGAGGGCAGGGGACGAGGGCAGGGGAGGCCGAGGGGCTGCCAGTCACGACGACCCCTCCTGGCACCGCAAAACCCACCTTCCCACCACCTCCTCCAACTCCACCCTCCAACTCCCCTCTCCTAGCCTCTCCCCTCCCTTTCGGCCCCCCAAGCCCACTCTTCCACCCCGAACACACCCGACCCGGCTAGCTGCACGTGCCATTCACCCCCCACCCACCCCCCACCCACCCGAGAAGGGCGACAGGCGGTTCCCCTTGAGCGATAGGGAGGTCCACGTGCTCTGGCTGCGCTGGAAGCCGTACGTCACCAGCAGCTCCAGCTGTATGTATGTGGGGGGGGGGGATACGGGGAGGGAAGGGGGGTAGCAACGGTCTGTCAAGGCCCTCAGTCATCCCACCCCCCGTCTCTCCCACCCGTGGCCCCACCAGGCGGCACCTCGTCTCTGTGGTCCCTTCTTCCCTGTAAGACTACCTCTCCCCATGGAACCCCCTGCCTCAACCCTTCCCCCAAACACGCCTGGCTGTCCACCAGGCGGCACTTGGCCAGGGAGAGCTCGGTGAGGGCCGAGTTGCAGCAGAGCATGCGGCAGAGGTGCTGGAAGGTAGAGTCCTGGGGCGCCTGCGGGGGGCGGTTGGTTGGTTGTTTGGTTGGTGAGTGTTGGAGTGAGCGCGCTCCCGCCTACAGCTGTCCCCTCAGCCCCGCTCCTCCCCTTTGCCCGCACCCCTCCTCCCCCCTGCCCCCTGCCCCCGCACCTGCAGCTGTGCGTCTTTGAGGTTTAACATGTGAGGGGGGCGAGGGGGGTTTCTTCGAGGTTTGACATGTGGGGGGGGCGAGGTGAGCCGTCACCACTGCGCCACAGCAGCTGCAAGAGGCTCCCGTCCTCTGCTCAGCCGCTCAGCTTGGCCCGGCCCCTCATCCCTTGCCTCGCTCCTTCGTACTCTGCCCCTGGCAACCGCCATTTCCTCGCCAGCGCTCGCACCCCCAGACCCGCCTGCGGGCCGGCGATGGAGCCTGGGGGGGCTGTGCGCCCCGGCCCGCCTCCTTGCCCTCGTTGTCCCCCAGCAGCCCCTAACCGTGGCCCCCCCGTAGTCCGCTGCTCCCAAATGGAGCGTGCGATGTGGGTTGACGCCTGTCGTTCCCCAGCGCTCCTGCAGCGTACAGCGGGGGAAAGGGAGGGAATGGGAGGGAGATGAACTCGGCGGGGGTCCGGGGCGTAGGGCTTGGTAGGGCTTCGGTACTGTCGGTATACCATCTGTTAGAAGGGGAGGTCACTCTGCAGGCAGCTTTGGTGGCGCCATGTAGCTGATGGAGCCTTGCAGAATGCCGGATGTGCGCCTGACCGCTTCGCAATTTCCATACAATACCTCCTGCACAACCTCCATTCTTTCACCTCCACGTCTGTCACGCGCCCTTATCGCTGCAACCTGCCGAACAGCTCCCTGCCAAACTGCTCCCATCGCGACTCTGGCGGCCCAGCTCTGTCCGCGTTCAGGGCGCAAGGTCTTGCTGGCATTCCGGTGAGGCATCAGCAGCTCGCAAACAGGACAGAGGGCGCTTCGCACTCGCCTGCGCGCTGGGCTCACCCATGGCTTTGTGCTGCCCGCAGGATCCCTCCGCGCCACCTGCAGCCAGCTTGCGTTGAAGGCCTGCGGACTGACAGCAGCCAGACGGGCTGAGGCTTCTTCCCATATCAACACCATGCTGTGCTCCGTGGCTCCTGCGGTGGCCCTAGTTCCACGTTTCAACAGCCACGTTGGCGCGCTGGCCCCGAGCCTGGTTCGCGCAGCGACCAGGTCACCTGGCCTCGGCCACCGCAGCCCAGCGCGGCCGGCCCCGTCAGTGACTCGCGCTTTCCCTTGGTCGAAGAAGACGGACGCCGCTCCCGCTCCCGCTCCCGCTCCCGCTCCAATGGCCAACGACGGCCCGCTTATTTTTCAAGCCATCACAACTATCGGCTCCGCTTTCGGCGCCGCTTTCATGCTTTACATGGTGAGCGTGGACAAGGTTGCGTCTGGGGGTTGGCGAACTACGTTGAACTTACGCACCATGTCTTCCCAGGCGCTCAAGGGGGACATCGCTGAGTTCAAGGCCGACATAAAGGCCGGCATGACAGAGTTCAAGGCCGACATCAACAAGGCGGAGGACAGGTGGCTCAACGTCGCCCAGGAGGGCTACAGCGAGCGGCGGCTGGTGAATTATATCAGGGACCAGCAGCTCCGCATAGTGAGTGCTGGAATTGGGGTTGGGATCAAGGTCGCTTGCCCCCGCACTGCGACCCACTTGCCTGCAGCTGCTGAGTGTGTGAGGGGGACGAGGCCAGGGGCAGTGTCCCACTTCTGGGCGGTCGGGCGCGGTGTGTGGCCCCGCCCCTCAACCGCCACATCAGACGCTCTGGTTGCGCCTGCGTCTGCGGGTGCCGTGCGAGGCAGCCCACTGCCACCCCTCCCTGTGCCCTTCAGCTCGAGCCGCCCTCCGTCAACGTCGGGCGGGAGTAGCCCACGGGAGGGGGGCCCAGGACCTCGCTGGCGGCAGGCACCACCACACGGTGGGTCGAGGGGCGGGGCGTGGGGTGGGGTTGCACTGCAGCGGAAGGGGCACGCGCGAGGCGCCGTGCCGTGATCAGTGCAGACCAGAAGGCACCAGGCACCAACGCCGCCCGTGTGATTGCGCGCAGGATGTGAAGAGGATGGGGTGGAGGCTCCACGGCCGGCCGCTGTCAAATTGTTGCGCCGCCTCAGCAGCCTGCTGTTGGGGCTGCCGCTGAGTTCGAGCGGCGGTGCGGCGGCAGCCTGGCGGGTGGCGGAGGGCAAGGAGGAGGCCTGCATGTCTCAAGCTGGGCCCTCACAAGCTAGGAGCGGGGGCCTGGAGCAAGGCATGTGAATGGCCGTCGTGGGCCGGAAAGCACTGGGGCGAGGACTGATGTTCCGGGGCTCTGCTAATGTGCGGGGGGCAGAGACCAGGGAGGGTGCGGGAGGCCGAGCAGCGAGGGGGCGTGAGGGGGGGGCCGTGCCTGGGGGCGGGGCCGGGAGGACAGTAATGCGCTTGCGTGGCCCCTTGACCCCAACACCAGAAGCCCATCACACGGCTCGTAACCAGTGGGACTAAGAGGGGCTGGCCTGGGTGTTGCTGCAGCGGTGATAGTGGGGCGCGGATGTGAGTGTGACGCTCCACTTCGCGGCTGTAACATGTCCACGTGCTGTGCCCAGATGTGATGTGCGGTACCGGCAGGCTCCTGTACCTGATGCATACCATGAAGAGCATACGTGGAGTGCATCCCACAGCCTGAAGCCACAATGCTCAGCACTGCTTCCCTGTCCATGCGATTGGGCGTGTGCATGCAACCCTGCCAGCCAGAGCCCCGACTGCCTCGAGGTTGATCCCACCTTGCTGGCACCTTGCCTTCCTTAAACGTTGAGGTGCAGCGGACACATGGGCGCGCTCAGCAGCGTTCCCCCGTCGTCGTTCTGGCTACGCTGCATGGCCCCTGCGAGCCCTCGGCCCCTGCCAGTGTAGCAAGTTTGCGCGCTATGCCCAGCGCCTGAGCTCTCCAGCCCTACAGTATCAGCAACGTGTATCCTACATCATGGTTGCATCCTTGCATACGTCCTTACTATCGTCCAGCTTTCCTGGAGGATAAGGTCATGCCGTATCACTGTGTTTGTGTGTTTGGCCAACACTCCAACAGCCAGCACCCCAGCACCAGCTCCGGCAGCGCTTCAGTCACATGCGGCAAGGCCGTGCTCAGCCGCATCCCCGGTCAACATCTTGAGCGCATGCCGCTCCATGGAGCCTGCTAATTTGCCCTGCAGCTTGCGTGCTACCGGGGCCCACCAGAATGCAAGCCAGCCCACGTACCAGCCTAACAGACCCCTGCCAGTGAACCCCTACCAGCCGCTGCCCCCTACAACGTGCAGATCTCCCGCAGTGCTGGCCGGCGCTACTTGGCAGCTGCCGTCCCGTGGCTGGACCCGCCTCGCCCGCCTCCCGCGCCCTGCGCCCACACGGACCTGGCTGGGCCCGTCTGGACCTGTTTGGGCCTGACTGGACCTGGCTGGACCCGCCTTGCCCGTCTCCCGCGCCCGACGCCCTGCGCCCACACCCAAGCGGTCCGCCTCCACCTTGGCTCCAAGGGTCCTCACCTGCCCCATGGGCCATGGCCCGGGCTCCCAGCCCGCCCTGGCACTGCAATTCGCTGTTCCCTTTCCCTGACAGCAACCCCCTTCTGCGTCCCTTCTGCCTCTTCAGCCCCGTAGGCGTCCCTTCTGCAACCCTGATCTAGAGTCCGCCGAGCCCTGACCTCCAAGGTGCATCTGGCCAACCCAAACCCGACCTCAGGATGCGTGCTACCACGACCCTGCAGCCCTCTGCCGCGACCACCCACAGGGAGAGCCTCAAAAGCGAGCACGTTGGACCTCGGGTGGGGATGCCTCGTCCAGCTGGGAGTGCGGCTGCGGCCTACCCCACACCGCCGCCGCTCCCTGCCCTCATCACGGCTCGCATGGCCGCCCCGCCATAGCTTCGCACTCTTCTTAGCTCACACTTCCGGCCGCGTACCTCCATGGCCTCACACTTCCTGCAGCGCCAGGCAGTGCTCCCCGTCCACCACGTACGGCCGTACGTCGGTCCGCAGGCGGGCCAGGGCGGGCTGCCCCAGGGCCTCGGCGATGGCGCGGCAGGCCCCGGGGCCGAAGTGGTTGCCCCAGATGGTGAGGAGCTGGGGGGTGGGGGGGAGGGGTTGGGGGTTTAGGGGGAGGGGGGGAAGAGGGTGAGAGGTGTGTGGGCGAGTAAAGCGGCGGGGGTGGGGGGATTTGAGGGATTGAGGGGATGTTTGCCCCAGAAGAGGAGCTATTGGGGGTTGGGGGCGGGAATGGGAGGGTGCGAGATTGAGGTTGAGGCTGGGAGGGGGACTGCGGACGGGTTTGCGTGCGGTGCCCTGCCTCAGGCAGCCCTGCCCCAGCCCCAGCCCCTGCCCCAGCCCCGCTCCCCAGGTTACACCTTGCGCCCCCTCATCCACGCATCTAACGCACACGAGTCTTTTTGAAAGCCGACCCACCTCAAGCGTGTGCACGAGCGGCAGCGCCCCCGCCAGCGCCGCCAGGCCCACGTCCCCGATGCCGTTGCCCCTCAGGTCCAGCTCGCTCAGGCAGGCGCAGGCGGGCAGGCAGCGGGCCAGGGCCATGGCTCCGTCGTTGCCCAGGGCGTTGGATGCGAGGTTGAGGCGCTGCAGGCGGGGGCAGTGGGACACCAGGCGCTCCAGCGTGGGGCCTGGAGGGGCAGGGAAGGGGGGGAGGGGGAGGTGACGGTTGCGGTTACGGATACAGGTTATGGTTACAGTTAGGGAGGTGGTTAACGCAGGGACATCAGGCGCTCCAGCGTGAGGATTTGGGGAGATGGGGGGTAGGTTGGGAGCGTGGGAGGGTGAGAAGGACACAGGGGCGCGGGCAGGGGATGAAGGCAGGGCAGGACGAGGCGTTGCCGCTCTAGACGGCCCCCTCAGACCCACCCTCCAGACCCGGACACCCACCCACCCGAGAAGGGCGACAGGCGGTTACCCCTGAGCGACAGGGAGGTCCACGTGCTCTGGCTGCGCTGGAAGCCGTACGTCACCAGCAGCTCCAGCTGTGTGTGTGTGGGGAGGGGATAGGGGGAGGGAAGGGGGTAGCAGTCAGACATAGGGACCAAGGGCAAGGGGAGGGGGTGAAACCGTACGTCACCAGCAGCTCCAGCTGTGTGTGGGGGGGGAAGGGGGTAGGGGGAGGGAAGGGGGTAGCAGTCAGACATAGGGACCAAGGGCAAGGGAAGGGGATGAAGCTGTACGTCACCAGCAGCTCCAGCTGCGGGGCGGGGGGCAAGAGGATGGGGGGTGCGGTTGCGGAGTTGGGCCCGTTGCCTGGTTGGTCTGTGGATTGGTTGGTGGATTGGTAGCGGGATGACGTTGCAATCGCTGGTCAAGGCCCTCAGTCAACCGCCCGTCTCTCCCACCCGTGGCCCCACCAGGCGGCACCTCGTCTCTGTGGTCCCTTCTTCCCTGTAAGACTACCTCTCCCCATGGAACCCCCTGCCTCAACCCTTCCCCCAAACACGCCTGGCTGTCCACCAGGCGGCACTTGGCCAGGGAGAGCTCGGTGAGGGCTGAGTTGCAGCAGAGCATGCGGCAGAGGTGCTGGTAGGTGGAGTCCTGGGGGGCCTGCGGGGGGGTGGCGTTGGTTGGTTGGTTGGTTGGTTGGTGTTGGTTGGTTGGTTGGGGCGGGCGAGCGGGTGGGCGGGTAGGTGGGTGGGTGTACTGTATTGCAGTTCAACACAACTCATGACACAACTGGCCGCACGGCCCGAGCTCGCGCGCTCCCCGCCTCTGCAGGTGTGCCCTCGGCCCCGCTCTTCCCCGTTCGCCCAGCCCCTCCTCCCCCCCTGCCCCCCCACCTGCAGCTGTGCGTCTTCGAGGTCCAGGATCTGAGGGGGGCAAGGGGGGGGGGCGAGGTGAGGCGTCACCGCAGCCGTTACAGCAACGCGACCGAGCCTGCCAATGCGTTGGCACCTCGGCCCCCCTACCTCCCACCCTGAACCGAGGCCTCAGCCGGCCCGTTCGCACCTAGACACGCCCCCGTCCCCACACGACCTGCCTGCCTGCAGGGTCCTGTTGGACTCGGTGAATGCGCCCCTACCTCCGGGAGCAGCCCCTCCTGACCCCCCTTGTTCTCATGACCCGCTTGTCCGGACCCGACTGCAGCGTGCCGTGGGAGCCTGTGAGTGCGTTGGCACCCCGGACCTCTTGGCCTCACCCCACTCCGCCCCTCGTCCCAGCCCCCCTCACAGCCCCTCCTTGGACCCGCCTGCAGCGTGCCGTTGGAGTCTGTCAGTGCTGCCTCGACTTCCCTACCCCTCACCCTGAGCCCTCCTCAGCCTAACCCCCCCCCCCCGCCCCCCACGCGACCCGCCTGCAGCGTGTTGTTGGAGTCTGTGAGTGCGTTGGCGATCCCGATGAAGCCCTTGATGGCGCAGTGGGTGTCGGCCAGATCCAGCATGGTGAGGGAGGTGTTGGTCCTGACAGGGGGGGAGCGGGAGAGGGGGCATGGGGGGAGGGGTGGATGGCGCAGTGGGTGTCGGCCAGATTCAGCATGGTGAGGGAGGTGTTGGTCCTGACAGGGGGGGAGGGGGAGAGGGGGCATGTGGGGAGGGGTGGATGGCGCAGTGGGTGTCGGCCAGATCCAGCATGGTGAGGGAGGTGTTGGTCCTGACAGGGGGGGGGAGGGGGAGAGGGGGCATGTGGGGAGGGGTGGATGGCGCAGTGGGTGTCGGCCAGATCCAGCATGGTGAGGGAGGTGTTGGTCCTGACAGGGGGGGGGGAGAGGGGGCATGGGGGGAGGGGTGGATAGCGCAGTGGGTGTCGGCCAGATCCAGCATGATGAGGGAGGTGTTGGTCCTGACAGGGGGGGCGGAGGGGGAGAGGGGGGGGACGGAGGGGGCATGGCAGGAGGAAGACGCACGGGCAGGGTGGTCGAGAGGGGAAGCCGATGCAGGGTCTGGTGCGGGGCCTAACCTTCAACCGACCATTCCATCTGCCAACCGTCAACCGCCAACCGCTCACCGTAGCATGTCGGCGATGGCCAGCAGCCCCGTGTCCCCCAGGGGGTTGCCGCGGAGCACCAGCGCCTGAAGAGGGGGAGGGGGGTTGGGGGGGTGGGGTGGTGGGGGGTGGTGGAGGGGAAGAGGGGAGAGACGTGGGTGAGATGGTTGGGGGACACGGTAGGAGGGATGGCCCCTGGGGCGAGGGAGGGGCCTGCGCAGATGAGACCGGGTCCTGGGCTGGGGCCGGGCGCGGCATATGGACTGGACCCGGCCCTGCGGGTGCCCCACTGCCGTACATTGCCGTACATTGCCGTACATTGCCGTACATTGTACGGCCCCATGGGCGGCCAGGGGCTCGGCCCGGCACGCCCCAAGGCGAGGCACTGGCGCCGCGCTCAGGCCTTGGCCCCGCCCGCAGTCGTGATCTGTCGCGTGGGGCCTCGAGGGAGCTCGCAGCAGTCGCCTGGGGGCACCTCTGCGGGCTCACCCCGCCCGCAGCCCCATCCCCACCTCCCCATCCACACCTCCGCACCTGCAGCCCCATCCCCACCCGCAGCCCCACCGGGTTTGCGGGGCGCTTTAAAGAGGGCCCACGGCCCTGATCGCCTGGAAGCGTTCAAGACCCCACCTCCACGCCATCCCTCCCCCCACCGGCAGCCTGCCCCCCAGAAGGGGTACTCGTGCCGCGTGCCGCCCATACACACGCACGCCCCCGCGATCCCGCTCAGTCCCCGCCCCTCGGCCCACCATCCCTGCCCCCACCTGCAGCCCCGCCTCCGGCCGCGCCAGCACCTCCGTCAGCGCCTGCGCTCCCGCCGCCGTCACGTCGTTACGGCTGAGGTCCAGCAGCTTCAGGCTCTTGTTGACCTGCACGGGCGTACGGCGATCGTACGGCAGTCGTACGGCACGTGCTGTAGGTACGGCAGTCGTACGGTACGGCACCTCGTCCCGGGCCCGCACGGGAGCTCACCAGCGACCCTGGCTTCCGTACCAGTCCCCTGTTTGAGCTGCCGGCCCCCGAGTGAGGGCGGACCGGGCGCCCCGGTACCGCACGGCCCCCCTTGCCCTCAGGGCTCCCCTTGCCCTCAGGGCTTCTCAGGCCCTTTGACCTCTCCTGTTTGACCTGCTGCCCCCCGCGCAACGTCGCCTGAACCCCGCCCCCACCGCCGCCCCCGGGGCGGACCGAGGGCGCCGTCCCCGAATGTGAGGGCGGCAAATTTTGCCCTCCCCCGCAGGCCCCTCTCCCGCGGCACCCCCTGGCTCGCCTGCATGAGTCGGGCCAGCGCCTGCGCCGCCATGTCGTTGAGGGAGTTGTTGGATAACCGAATAACCGCCAGACTGTCGTACTCGTACAGCGCCTCACACAGCGCGAAGACCTGAGGGGCGGGCAGGCGTGGACCGGGGAGGATGGAGCTTGATGGACCTGTGAGGCAAGACGTCGATCCATATCACCTGGATGCATATCACCTGGATCCATGTGATCTGACAGGTTCATGCCACATGGGACTTCTGCTGTCCCACCACGCTCGTCAGCAACCGATCAAGCGCGGCAAAGCAAAAGGGCGACGGGCGTCCTCGCATCCACCTCACGTGACTGGCAAGGTTCAGGGGCCGGACGCGTGTCCCCCGTGGGTGCGTGCTCCCGTCTCCTCTTCCCTCACCACGCTTCATGCCCCATCCGCCGCAAGCCCCTAGCGTGCCGGGCGAAGGCCAGGCCTGTGCTCCCACCCCCCACCTCCCCCCAGTCCCCTCACGGACCTGCATCGGCTGTATCCGCTTGTTGAACAGCTCTTTGCTTTTCCCATCTAGCGAGATGACGTCCAGGGGTCTCCTGAGCGGGTCAGCAAGGCCAGCGGGGGTTGGCCCTTGGCGGGACACCGCGGGAGCGGCATGTCGACATGGCTCCACGTTACCACCAGCCCAGGGACGCTTTGGGGAGTGTCCGGTGACGAGCGGAGTACTCAACGGCCTAGCACGGGCCCCGCGTCCCGTTCTCTTAAGCATCCCCGGCATGCGACCCGCACGTCGCACAGCTGCCCCTCGCCTCCCCGTGTCGCACCCGGCATCTAGAGCCTCTATAATTGACGTAATGGGCTCGCACACGTAGTCCTGGCATTTTTGCAGATACAACTCCTTGATGGCCTCCATTTGTACGTTAACAAATGCTATCGCATGGTTTATCGCATGTTGGTTGCCAAATGGTGTGGGCACACGGCGTGGTTTGCGCGGGGTTGCCCTCGCGCATGCAGCTCATTAACACCTGGTCCCCTCGCGAGACAGCCATTGACCAACGCTCTCAGGCCTTACCATAAAACTTCTATCAGCAGTCCGAAGAGGACTTACTGCCAGGACGCCGAGTTGGCGCGTGCACTTGGCGGGCCCTTGGCGGTGCGGCTGCTGAAACCCTTGGTTGTTCCAGGAAGCTCTGGTTGTTGTCGAGAGCCGGGGTGGCACCCCAGGGCTTGTCTGCGAGCGCCGCGCCAATGCCGCTCTGCGCCTGCCGCTCTTGATGGAGGCTGATCATGAGCCAACGAGCGGCAAGCGTCGCCGAGAGTCTGAAGATGAGGACGGGCCGGCGGCGAAGAAGAGCCTCACAGACGCCAGCTTGGCGGATTCGCTCGCAAAGTCTCTGCACCTGCGAGAGCAACGCCGTGCAGAGGTCCGAGGTGTCTACGTGACATATGGCACGCTCCTGAAGTGCTCGGGGGAGGGCGGCAGCGACGCTGCGGCGTTCCAAGCGCTCCTGGACTGTGCAGCAGGTGCGCGCGCATAGGCCCCCGTCCCGCGTTGACCTAGTGCTTCATGGCACGCATAGGACGCCATGCTCGGCCGGGCAAGAGCGCATGCGGCCGGGTGGCGGCCCTGTGCGAGCGCATGCCTCCCGGAGCCCACACCCCTCCATCTCATCCACGTCCTGCCAAACCTCTTGGCGCCCCCGCGGCCCCCGCCCCTCGCAGGAAGCATCGGCGCTCGGCGACTAGCAGCGCGCCTCGTCCCCAGGTTCCTGCCGCGCTTCCCCGGCCACTCCGAGCAGGCCCTGCGCCTGCTCCTCGCCATCTACACCAACACCCCCATCCCCACCCCAGCCATTGCCGCGCCATCGACCGCTGACCCCGACACCAAGCCCCCGCCCCCTCACACCGGGGCAGAAGCGAACGTGCAGTCCGAACTGCCCAACGGCGCCGCCTGCAGCCCTGTTGCCAACACCAGCAGCTCTGCCGATGCCACCGCCACTGAGGCCACATCCCCACCTCGGAATCCTCCCGATGCCTCGGTCAAGCCCGACCCGACCGCGATTCCTGCTGTCGCGAAGTGCGGCCCTGTCGACAATGCAACAAGTGTTCTCAGCCCTGGCGAGGAGGAGCTTGTGTCGGCGATGCGACGAGACGCGCTCTTGGGTCTGGGCAATGTGTTGGAGGCGGCGGTTCGGAACGCGGAGCGATCGGTTCCCGTGGTGGTGACTCTGGTGGGATTCCTACTCAGGTGAGCTATCGTGCTATGGGGAGTCAGAGCTCCAGGGCTGTAGGTAGAGCTAAGACGGGCTTCAGGGCTAGGGCTAGTGAGCTACGGGCTGTTGGTAGCGGTTTCAACAGGGCTGTGGTTCTGTACAGCGGAGCTGGGGAGCACAGGGGTACCCAGGGTCCAGGGCCCGGCCTAGGGTTGCTGAGGGTCAAGGGCTGAGGACTCGGGGCCAGGCCTGAGGGGGCCGGAGACTTACGGCTGGCGGTGGCGGGTCAGGGGCTGGCGTCAGCGATGTGAGGGTGTGGCGGAAGCGGCCCCAGCGGGAGACCAGGGGGCTTTCTGGGCCCTCCCTCTGGCACCAGGACCGGGGGTTTCCTCTATGCTCCTGTGACACCCCTGACACTGACCAAGATAGCAAAAGGCATCCTTGACCCTCCCCTGACACTGACCAACCCCCAACCACGACTCCCCTTCAGGCAGCTCCACACCCCCCACCCCGGCGCCTCGGCCTCCGGCGGCGGTGGCCGCCCTCCGGCGGCCGCCCCGGCCTCCAAACCCCGTCCCCATGCCCCGGGCAACCCCAAGGGAGGAGCAGAGGCCAACGGTGGCGGCGGCGGCGGTGACGGTGACGGCGGCGGCGGCTCCAGCCATCCCGCTGACAAGGGTGCTGACGGCGCCGCCGGGCCGTCAGGTCGGGGCACTTCGCCGCCGCCAGACGGGGGCGGCGGCGGGCGCGGCGGCACCAATGGGCCTGGCGGCGCCGGCGACACGGCCGCCGCCGGACCGGACGCGGACTACGATCCGGATCCGGGCCCGGACCCAGACCCGGACCCGGACCCGGAATCCGACGCCGGGTTGATGCGGGCGTTACTCATTCGGGCCTTCTGCCTCTTCCCGCGCGTCGTCCTGTCGGCGTGCCTGCAGCCCTTCCGTCCGGCGCCCAAACAACGTCGCCATGCGGAGTGCCGGGCGGGGCAGAGGGTCTTGGCGGTGCTCCTGCGGCCGTCAGCGGCGGCCCGCACGGCGGCGGCGGCGGATGGGTCAGCGTCGGCGCGCCGTGGCGGCGGCGGCAGCGGCAGGTGTGGGACGCAAGTGGCGGCGGCAGCAGCAAGTCCGGCTGGCCCACATGCCAACGGGCCGCCGGCGCCGTCGACGGCGGCGGCGGCGGCAGCAGCCGACGGCGGCGACGGCATGCAGATCGACCCGCCAGCCACCGCCGCCTCTGCTGGCGGCGGCGGCGGCGGTGGGGCTGGGGACGAGGCGCCGGGGCAGGCGCTGCCGCCGCCGCCGTCGGGGCCACCCGAGCCGCCGGGGCCGTCCGGGGCGGCGGCGGCGGCTGGCGGCGGCGGCGGCGGTTGCTTGGCGGAGCAGGTACTGCACCACCTGCCCGACACGCAGGCCTGGGTACGACAGCTCGTGTACGGCATGACTAAGGGTGGGTTTGGGAGGGGCTGGGTGCGGCAGCACGCCCTGTTTCTAGGTGTCCGGGTTGACCAAGGGCCGACCTGGTGTTGGACCGGGAGAG
This sequence comes from Edaphochlamys debaryana, assembly GCA_016858145.1. Lineage (NCBI taxonomy): Eukaryota > Viridiplantae > Chlorophyta > Chlorophyceae > Chlamydomonadales > Edaphochlamys > Edaphochlamys debaryana. The sequence continues at coordinate 133,244 of JAEHOE010000202.1, read as the reverse complement.
CTGGGGTCCTTCTGCGAAGAGCGGGTGCAGGGTGCTTCTCCACCACCTGCTGTCTTGTCAGGCCCCGACGAGCGCGCGTGCTCACCTCTTGTTGAATCCCTTATGGTTTTCGACCCACAGGCAAGTCTGCTCCCGTGCTGCCCCCAAGCCTGCTGGAGCAACTTGAGCGCCTACTGACGCTCTGCCCGGCGGCCCCCGCCGTTGCCGCCGCGGCGGCGGCTGCCGCCGCCGTCAAGGCGTCTCCCAAGAGCTCCCCGACGGCCGCCGGCGGCGGCGCGGCGGCGGCAGCTGGCGGCGGCGGCGCGCCGCCCGTAACGCCCGCCGGCGCCCGGATCAAGGCCGAGCCGGGGACCCACCAGGCCCACTCGCTGATCGGGTCCGAGGGCAACAGCCAATCCGTACCGATGGACCTGGATCACTCAATCAGTACGGCGTTAGTAAAGCAGGAGCAGGACGCGGCGGCGGCGGCGGCAGTTGGTCCGGGCGGCGCAGCGGCTGCCGATACGGCTGCCACGCCGCCGCCGCCACCGCCGCCGCTGCCGAGCCGCGGGCAGCACGCGCCGTCGCCGATGCCGTACACGCCGCCGCCGGGGTTGCGTGGCGGGCCTGTGTGTCGGGCGGAGGCGTGCTTGTACGTCGGCGGGCTGCCGCCAGGTCTGACGGAGGCTGCGCTCATCGCGGAGCTTAGTAAGGCAGGCAGCGTTGAGTCCGTACACCCGTACGAGGCGCCCGCGCAGCCCGTGCAGCCCGGGACGGTTGGCGAGGAGGTGTACGTCGTGTTCGCGTCATTACGTGATGCCGCGATCTCGTACGAGCGTCACGCACGCAAGGCGCCGTTCGGCGGCTCTCGGCCCCTCCAGGTAGAGTTCTGCGCCGCTCTACCTCCGGACAGCGCCGCCGCCCGCCGCCGCGCCGCTGCCACGGCGGCAGCCGCCTCCGCCGGCACCCCCGGCGGCGCGGCGGCGGTGGCAGCCGCCTCCGCCAGCAACTTCGTGTGGGTCTCGTCGTCCGCGACGGCGCTGTTGGCGGCGCCGTCAGGCGGCGCCGCCACGGCCGCGCCAACCTCCGCGACGGTTACGCCCGAGGCGGTTGTTACGGCACTGCAGGAGGCGGCGCTTGCCGTACCGCAGCAGATCTTGCAGGTCGAGGGCGGTGCTCCGGGCATGCTCCTACACATGTCCAGCCCCGGCCTCGTGCCCTCCGTGACGTCCTGCCTCCTGTCGGCCCTCGCGCCGCCGCCCCTGCCGCCGCCGCCGCCGCCTGCCCCGACGGCCCCCACGCCGGCCGCCGCCGCCTCCTTGCTGCCGCCGCCGCCGCCACTCCCGCTGCCGCCGCCACCGGGGGCGGCGGGAGGGTACGGCAGTGGCGGCGGCATGGGGATGGGGATGGGCCATGCGAGTACCCCGGGGCCGGTTATGGGCGGGCCACACAGCGACACGGCTCCACCCAACTGCCGGACACTGTGGATTGGCCAGGTGGGCAGGGGCCGGGCTGGGACCGCACCGGGCCGGACTGGTCAGGACAGGACCGGACGGCCTGATTCTGGGGTCCGGACAGGACCGGATATGGAACCTGCGCGCCTGATTTCGGGATGGGCATGTGACGCGATTGCACTGTACTGCCAGTGGGACTGCCTTGTATGCCCGGCAGACTAGGGTTCGTCCTGGACCCGCAACCGCCAACCGCTAACCGCAACCGCAACTCCCAACCGCAGCTGTCCGAGTCGGTCCGCGAGGACGAGCTTCTGTCTGCCTGCCGGGCCGCGGGCGGGGAGCTGGTGGGGCACCGCTTCCTGCGGGCCTCGCACTGCGCATTCGTGGACTTCGCGCACGCGGTGAGAGGGGGTGGAGGCACGGGGGCAAGGGATGACGTAGGAGAGGGGGGCTTGGGGCCTGGCAGGATCAGGGAGGAGAGATGGTAGGCCTCGCACTTCGCATTCGTGGACTTTGCTCACGCGGTGAGGGGTTGAGCACTGGGGGGTTACCGGGGAGGGTACTGGGGAGGGTACCGGGGAGGGTGCTGGGGAGGGTGCTGGGGAGGGTGCTGGGGAGAGCGCTGGGGAGGGGCACTGTGCGGTCATGGACTTCGCGAGTGCGGTGCGTGGGGTGGAGGCATGGGGTTGCACTTGCAGGGCGAAGGGAAGAGGGGGGACAGGGTGCGGGAGAGGGGTCCGCATGGTGTGGGGAAGGCGTGGGGCTTACGGGGGCCTCTCGCGGGGGGGAAAGCGAATCGGAGGAGGCGGGAGGGGCGCCAGCAGCTCGAGGCCAGGCCGGGGCGGTGGACATCGGATGGCTGGGCCCGTCGAGCGGGGGAGACTGCGCTGACCTGTAACGGGCTGGATTAGCCTAGATCCTAGATCCTAAATCCTTGTTGCTAGTAGGAAGGAATCAGATGTCGAGGTCAAGGAGCTGGGAACCCGCAGGACGGGGTATGCCCGCACGCTGTGGCGAGGAGTAGGGTAACAGAATTGGTGCCTATGTCCGAGCCCTGACCCTGGCCCTTCACGACACGCCTACCCTGCCTCCCCCCCTCGCCCCTGCACAGGCGGGTGCCGAGGCCGCCAAGCGAGCCCTCCACGGTCTGCGCATGGGGCCCCAGCACATCCGTGTCGAGTGGAAGGTGAGGGGGCTGGGCCCAGGTCGGGCCTGGGCCGGGCCCGGGTTGGGCCCGGGTCGAGTGGGAGCTTGAAGGAGCGAGAGATGGTTTGGGGCCGAGTGGGCAGGTCGGCGGGGCCGGGACAGTCGGCCGGTGGCGTGGGGGGCTATTGATGGGTGCTGCCGGGCTGTCGAGCCTTACTCACCGGTCCTGCTCCTCCCGCCTGCCTCCACCCTTACCCCAGCTCGACTCGGGGATGGGCCCCGGCCGGGCCGGGTCGGGCCTGCGTGGGCCTGGCGGCTTCGGGGGCCCGGGCCCGGGCGGCTTCGGCCCTCCGATGGGCGGCGGCGGCGGGCCCGGCATGACCCCCGGCGGCGGTTCGGCTGCCGGCACGCCGCTCAATCCGCAAGGCATGATGGCTGGATCCGCTCGTGGCCCTGGATTCCCTGGATCCAGCCAGCGGGCGGACCGTTGGACGCCTGTGGCGCCGCAGGCCCTGGCGGCAGCCGCCGCCGCGGCGGCGGCGGCGGGCCGGGCGCCCGGCAGCCTCATGGCAGGTCTCGGCGGCATGCTCGGTGGGCATCACGGCGGCATGCCGGGATCGGCGGTTACGGGATCCCAACCGACGCCGTACGGTCACGTGACGCCAGGCGTGGGCAGTACGGCCGGCGGCGGCGGCATGGGCGGCGGCGCGCAGCACAGCCTCCATAACGCCTACGCGTCGGCGCAGCAGCAGGCGGCGGCGGCGGGGCACGCCGCCTCCAACCCGCCGCTCCCGCCGCCGCCGCCCCAAGGGCACCCCGCCATGCCGCCGCTCCCGCCGCCGCCGCCGCCGACGTCGCCGCCCCTGCCGCCCGCCGACGGGCCAGCGGGCGCCGGATCGGCCGTACGGCAGGCGGCGGCGGCGGCTGCCGTACACGCCGTAAAGCAGGCGCCGGTGGTGACGTGGCAGGGCATGCTGGCCAAGAGCGGGTCGCAGGTGTGCGCGCTGCAGTGTACGACAGGCGGCGCCAGCGCAGCCAGTGAGTGGGCTCACACGGGCGGGGCTGGGGTTGCACGAAGACGGTTTGGGTGCAGGCGCGGGGCAGCAGTCCCCATGCATCCCCATGCACTGGGCGAGTCTGTGCAGGGCCTACTGGATGCTCAGAGGCCGTTCCCATATCACACGCCTCTCCCACACCGCGTGCCAAAGCTCGGGAGCAGGGCTATTGTGGGGGAACCGTGCCGAGGGAGCGCTGGGCTAGGCAGGAGCGTCAGAGCAAGGCCGTGCGGAGGCCCGTCCACGCAAACCCCATTTCCTGAAGCCCCCACGGCCAAGGGCAGCGACACTCACCCTGGTGTCCCGATCCTGTTGCCCCGTACGGCAGGCGGCGCGACGCCCGGCGAGCGCGAGCCCGTCACGTGGCCCCCCACGCTGGACGTACGGATGCGCGTTGACCTGTCGTACGTTGTCAACGCGCTGTACAGCCATACGGCACCCGCGGCGAGGTGGGTGGGCGTTGACCACCTCGGGCTGTCAGTGAAGGGCTGGGCTTGTGTATGGGCCCAGCGGTCTTGTCGCCCGGCGAGGTCCGGCGAGGGCCTGTAATGGGGTTGAGCCGCCCAGCCAGCCGAGCTGACACGATTCGGGTGTGGCACTTGACTAAGTGTGACTAAGAGTGGCATGAGTCATGCCGCATGAGGACCGAAGGGGATCGTGACGGCGTTATGAAATCACGCTCACACTGGCTGACGTGACCAAGCGAGCTGGGCATTCGACTCGTCTGCTTACTCATCAACTGCACCACGTGACCGCAGGGCCATGCGGCGGTTGGTGACGCCCGGCGGCTCGGACCAACGGTCGCGACTGTCCGATTTCCTGTCGTACCTTGCGGACAAGAACCGGGCGGGTAGGCGGGCGGGCAGGAGGGTGGTCTTGGCGTCGTGGCAAACGCTAGCTACACGGGCAGAGCCCGTATCCAGGCCCCCGGCAATCCTTTTGACCGTTGCCCTGCCCTGCTGACCCCGCCCCTCCCCCACTCTATCCCCTCGCCCCAGGCGTGATCAAGCTGGACGCTTCGGCGGGCCTCCCCGCCCGCACCCTGTACCTGGTACCGCCCAGCGAGCAGGTGAGCGCATATGGGGTGTGGGGTGTGGGGTGGGATGGGTTCTAGGTAGAGGGCTCTTGAGGATTAAGGAGGGGCGGCGCGGGGGAAGGAGTTGCGGGCCCGAGCGCGACTAGGGACCCACAGATACACTCCGCGGCCCCTCCAGCACTGAACACGTGTGACGCGTTTCGGCAGGGCAGTGATGGGATTCTGAGAGCACAGGCAGGGCACACAAGAGAGGGCTTGGGCTTCACAGCTTGGGCAATCTTGGCCCGACTTGGCCCCCTGCTCTCATCATCCGCGGGCAGCCCACCCTGTCCTTATCGGTCTGACGCCCTTGCCCCCGCCGCTCTGTCATCCAGGTGTGCGGCGCTCTGGGCGCGGAGTGGACGCCGAGGGAGCCCTTTCTGCTCGCCCTGGTGGTGCCAACCGCCAGCGGGGGCAAGGGGTAGCACGTGCGTACGGCGCACGTGCGTACGGCACACGTGTGGTCACGGCCGGACGGCGCAGGACGCCACCGGAGGGGGCAGGGGCTTGCAGCGGAGCTCGCGGTATCCCGTACGGTACGGCAGGCCCTAGGTTGCAGGAGTACGCCCCGTGGGGCAGGGCGGGGGGGCCTGGAGCGCGCGTTTGCGCTCGGTGAGGTTGTGTCAAGTATGGGTCCACGGTTTGTTGGTTGGTCGTCTTGTTAGTTGGTTGGTTGGTTGGTTGCGCGCGGAGTACCTGGGGGCCGAGGCTGTGGGGTGGGGCTGTAATGGGGAGGGGATCTAAACGCTTGAGACGCGAGCGGGGATGCGGCTCGGCAGAGCGGTGGGGCCTTCGCTTTGGTGTGCGAGGGCTGATGATCTGTCTGCGGAGCTTTAGGTGTCCTCAGGCCCCTGGCTGTGGTGAACAGTCTGGGACCATAGTTTGCAGTGGTGGCATGTAGGCCATTGGGGCGTCAGGAAGGGCCAAAGCACGCACCATGCCAGGCCACTGGCGAAGGGGCCGACGAACGGAGGCAGAGGTTTAGAAGAGCCAGGAGAGGGAGCCGGGACAGAGGGCCTCGGGGCATCCGACGCTCGCCTGGGGCAGTGTGGCTCGGGCTCTCCAGCGATACCGGTTGGGCGGCTGGGCGGGGACCCTGCCATTGGGGCCCTTGCCTGGGTGGTGCCCAGGTCCCGAGGTTCAAACGTTAGCGGTGGGCGCTGGGCAGAGCAATGGCAAGTCTAGCAACTGGCGAGCTGCAGTTGGTGTGGGTGCAGGTGGGATGGGGCATGTCGGCGCGCGAGGCTCTCGACGTGGTCGGGTCAGGCGGTCAGCGTACAAGCCTGTAAGCTCAGGCGCTAGGCAACAGCGGCAGATGTGACCGCCACCCTGCTGCAACGTGCCTTGACCCTTCGGGGACCATCCAGGTGTCGTGGCAGCCGAGCACACACTCACAGCCTTCTAAGACTCCCAGGCTCAGGCGAGCAGCCCTTCACACTCGCAGCCTTATGCTCTCGCAACGCCAACAACGCTGTCCTCACCTGTTGTCGTCGAGCAACGCTCTCCATCGTCCCTACATTCCGCAGTGCATTGCGGCACCGCCTTCTGTCTTCCAAGCGTTCATCAGGCCAGGCCGTGCCCTCGTGCACTGTGCTCCAGAATTGATCACTCAACTTCCCAGCTGGCACACGGACGGTCGTCCGCCCGTCACGGCGGGAAGCTCCGGCATGTCGTTCCCATCTGCATCTGCCATCTGCCCCCGTTGCATCCCAGGTCCTAACACGCATCGTCACGTCACTCGGCAGCCCGGGTTCCTCCGCGTCAACAAGCTGTCTGCTCTTTCCCTTGCCCGCCCACCGCTCCCGCAGCAGGGGGCCTGACCCCACAAGCCAAGAAGCCGCCACCCCTCCCCACCACGCCAGCGAGCTGTTGCATACCAGCCGCGGTTGCGGTCCTGCCGTACGCAGTAGTTGCCGCACCATGATCGGTTGCATCCCTGCCGTACACATCCGCTTCAGGCCGCCCCTCCCTGGGAGGGACCCGCCAGGGCCGCCGTCAGGCAAGCTGCGGCGGCGGCGCCGGTGCCAGCGGCGGCCTGCAGCGGCGGCCCTTCCTCCGCCGTGCCCCGCCCCACCACCACCAAAGGCAGCGGGGCGCCTCCCTCCGCCTTGCCCCGCCCCAGCGCCGCCACACCGAGCGGCCGCGGCTGCGGCAGCGGCAGCGGGCAGCGCCTGTCTAGCCGCCGCGCCGCGCGCGCCACCCGCGCCCTCTCCTCGTCCGCCGCCTTGGCCGCCGGCCAGTCATCCGCCGTACTGCTCGGCGCGCGGCCGGGCAGGTAGCCCGGCGGCGGCAGGCCCAGCGCCACCGCCGCCGCCCGCATCGCAGCGTCGCCCCCCCGCGCAACGAAGTGCTTGTTCTTCAGCGTGTAGAAGAACAGACGCTGTCGCTCGGTAACCCGCAGCAGTGCCGCACCCGCGCCGCTGGGACCCGCGCCCGCCCCCCAGGCCCAGGCCCGGCCCAGGCCCCTCGAGGTCGTCGTCGTCATCGCTGCCCGGCTCCTCCACGGCGCTGGCAACCACCTCGAGGACGCGGTGCAGCACCCGTGCTGCGGCCCCGCGCGCCGCCCCGCACTCGGCCCCAAAGCCGTTGTTGTAGGGCAGCCAGGCGTTGGTGGTCTCTGTCAGCAGCACGTGCCTGCGGACATGGAAAGGTACAGATCGAGCTCAGGTAATGATGTGAACGGCAGGCAGGTTCGAGGCAGCAACACGGTACGGGCAGGGGGCACGGCGGGGGCACGGAAGTGCTCGTGACTGCGCTAGGCTGGAGCGGCACAGATAGTCGAGGGCTAGGGCTCGGCGCAAGGCCCAAGCGGTCGACTGCCAAACCGTCCTAGGCTTGACACTGGGTATCACGGCATGAGGCAGGGGATCCGCACACCAGTAGCAGGAATTCTGACACGTTGGCAGGCAAGGGCCGGTGCCGCGGTGGACATCTGCACACATAACGTACGGCCATGCCACGCACCTGCTGGCGTACGACAGAATGGCCTCCACCACCTTGACCCGGTGGCCGTACCGCATGACGCGGTGTACGGCATTGGCGTGGCTGATGGGGTCCCGGCAGGCCAGGAGCTGGCGGAAGGTGCCCGGCCCCACAACCGCCGCCGCCACCTGAGCAGACCATTGTGACAGAGGGACAGTGTAGTCATTGCATCCGTGCTGGGCAAGGGATGTTGAGAGTTGCAGGAAGACACACATGGGACTCATGGCTATGGTAGAGGCACACCGTGTATTGTTTGGTAGGGCCCGTTCGCCCGGGATCTCTGAGGCACCTGCATACCCTCCGCTACCCTCCGCTATTCGCCTGCATTGCGTCTGCTTCAAACCCTCCGCTATCCTTCAAGTCAGCCTCACCTCGATCAGCCCCACCGCCACGTCCTGGGTGACGGGCGAGTCCGCATCAGCCTCGGTCAGCGGCGGCTCGCCCTCCGGCCGGGGGTCGATCAGGTGCGTGGGCGGCGTGGCCAGCCAGTGCGCCAGGCACTGACCGTTGGGGAGGCGCATGCGGACCAGGTGCTCCCGCCCCACGTCCAGGAGCAGGGCTCGCCACTCGGGCAGCAGCACCTCCGCGGTCAGGGCTTCAGGCGGGCGGGAGGGCAGGCTCTCCAGGAAGCCAAAGACGCGGTCCTTTGCCGCAGCCCACGGGGGAGGCGCCGGACGCGCCACCTTGCTCGAAGGGGACCCGTCGCCGTCCGCATCGGCTGCCACTGCTGCGGCTACGGCTGCTGCTGCGGAGGGGTCGGCCGACGCTCCCGCCCCCGCCCCCGAAACCGCTCCCGGACCCGGAACTGCACCCCGCGCTCCGTTGTCCCGCTGGCCCTGGCCGCCGCGTCCCCGGCGGCCGCCTCCCGCACGGCCCCCGCGTCCCCTGCCTCCCCTTGCCCCGCTGCTAGCTGCCCCGGCCGCCACCGCACCCCCCGCCGCCGCCGCGCTCCCCCCTGCCGAACCCGAGCCTGTTGCCCCTGCGGCGTCGGCCCCGGCAGCGCTAGACGCGCTGCCACTCCCCTCTGCCCCCGCCTCCGGCACGAACGGAGTGCCCTTGACCAGCTGCACGGTCAGCCAGGCGGAGACCACCGGGAGGACGGGGACCCACAGCACGATCTCCCCGCCGGCCTGGTTGCGGCACGTGCGCTCCTTGTAGCCCTCCAGGACCTGCTCGTCCGGGGTGCGCGGCGCGACCGCCAGCACATACTGCCTCACCTGCATGCGCGGAGAAGGGGCCACGTCAGCGAGCACGCCGGTAGACCGCAGAGTCGCGGGTTTGCCGTGGCTGAGGGAAGTCTTTTTATCCGCACGGCCACCCCCAGCCAAGCAAGCAAGCAGCCAGCTACTGCCTTGGCAGCCTCCCGGTCACCATGCCCACAGACGATATTACCCGCCATGAGACTTCCCAGACGGACATACCCGCCAGAAGTTGTGGCCCTGGACTCGACAGGACTTGGACCGCAGCACCCTGTTCTTGCCCTTGCCCCTGAAGATCCCGTGCTGGTAGCAGCGCTTGCAGCCGGCGCAGCGCAGGTGGTAGATCGTGACGACGTAACGCCTGCGGCCCCGCCTGTCCGTCCCCAGGGGCAGGGCCTGCGGCGCGCGGGACGAGTGCTCTGCGGGGCAGCGCACAACAAGTAAGAGCGGGGCTAGCGTGAGACATGGGAGGGAAAGGAGGCCCATCAATTGTGTGATCAACGAGTCTTGATAACATGAGCGTAAGGCCTTGCACCCACGGTCACCTGGCACCATCTTCGGGGGTTTCTTCGTGAGCACCTTGAGCTGCGCATCCGCCCGGGCCTCCTCCGCCTCGTCCGCGGCCGCCGCCTCGTCCGCCGCCGCCTGGCCCGCAGCTGCTGGGCCCGTCGCGCGCGGAGCTCTTGACGGCGTCGGCTCCCAGCCCGCCGGCCCAGACCAGTCGGCCTCAAGCGCCGCCGCCGTCGCCGCTTGCAGCGGCTGAGCCCGGCCGGCCTGGTTGTCCTCAAGCCGGTCCTCCAGCCCACCCAGCAGCATGCCGGTCTCACGCTTGGCAGCGTGCTGCTCCCTTGGTTTTGTGGAGTCGACAAGCTTAGGCTCCCGGTTAACCAGCCATGCGTCGCAGTCGTCGTCAAAGGCGGACACAGCGGCAGCCGCCGTGTGCTCCAGCTCGTTCTCCATGGCCCGTGCCAGCAGCTGTTGCCACTCGTCCTCGTCCTCGTCCTCATGTAGGTCGGCCTCCGCCAGCTCCTCGAAGCTCATCCGCCCCACTTGCTCCACCGCCGCTGCCATCGCGGCATGCGGCCCCCAGCCGGACCCTGCTGAAGGCCGTCCATTTAGAGATATGGATGTCCCTGCGGCGGCATGGTTGGCGCGGGGACATAGCATTTCGCGTGCGGAGGCTAACATTTCTGGGACAGTCAGCAAAATGTTCAGTGGCATTGCGGGTGGCGAGGAAGGCACGGGATGCCGAGCGTTGGTCAGCACGGGGCACAAGGGCTGGTCACAGGTGCCTCATATATGCTGTTTGTAGTCCTTCGTGGCGCTTGGAGGCAAGCAGCTGAGCGAGCGCCGACTCACGCACCCGACGGATGCCGCGCCAGGCCTCGACAGATTGCGATGGAGGCAGCAGCAGGGCCGCTACAGCCTAGCGATGGTATATCACGGGTCCAGCTGAGGCTGGGTGGGCAAGGCGCAGCGGGAAAGCCCCGCATTCATCGCGACCCCTGAGCGAGACCGCTCACGGTGCGTTGCTCGCAAGGCCTTGTTGGGCACCGCCGTTGCTGCGTTGTGTTCTACATGGTTGCCAGTATATGCCTGAGTTCCCTCGTGCGTTGGAAAGCTCAGAGTTGATCACCGGCCCGTGATGAGTCGGCATGCGGGTCGGCACGCGGCACGCCCCTTTCCCGCCCGCCTCCTTGGCCTCTCTCGCCCAGCCACCGCCACTTGGCTACGCAGCCGCCCCCACCTACGCAGATCGTGGGAAGCCTGTGTCTCCAGAGGTCAGGTGCATCTTACACCGGTTTCTGCGACAGAGGTATCCCTTGACCTGCAAGACTGGCCGCCAGGGATGGGTAGCAAGCATGCCTGCATGCCCAAACCATACTTCATCTCCCTGGTCCCGCACTCAACTCTCAAAGCCCCTCGCCCTCGTCATCTGCAGCCTGCCACTGTCGTGCCGCTCTTTACCTTGCATGCCGCGCTGCATCCTCAGCTGCAGTCTTCAGCCTATGACACTGCCTCCTGCCTCCCCTACGAGCCCTTCACGCCACACTCACCCCGATCGCCACGGTCCCCCGCTGCAGCCGTTACGGTACGGGGCCACCCAGTGCCAGCCCAGGGCCATGCCTAAGCATTCAGAAGGATCGTCCGGGGCTTTCCCCGAGCCCCACACTCCGCACTGAAGCCTCCCCGCAATCAAGCACCTGTTAAGCACCCTCAGCCAACAGTTGCGGCCGGCCGCTAAGGGCCTTCAAACCAACTGCTGTTGCCAGCAAGCGCCGCCCCCTGTTCACCGCCAGCCCAGATCCAACCGGAAACCTCCTCCATCCTCTGCCCACACGAGGCAGCCCGGGGCAGCTGTGTAGCGGCACGCACGGTGCGACGCCTCCCCGCCTTCGCCCACCCCACGTCTACGCCTCGCCAGCGTGTCCCTACTCCTCCCCAGCCCCCACAGGCGCCGGCTGCTCGCCTCCTCCCTCGGCGACACCCGTCCCCCACACGTCCGATGACCGGTAACGGATGAGGCCGCGCAAAGAGCCGCCTCAGGCCGCTCCTTCCTAGGGAGCACCCGCCAGGGCCGCCGCCAGGGCTGCCGCGGCGGCGGCGCCCGTGCCAGCGGCGGCCTGCAGCGGCCCTCCGCCCTCCGCCGTGCCCCGCCCCACCACCATCGAAGGGAGCGGGGCGGCAGCCTCCACGGCCGGCACCGGCACCGGCTGTGGCTGCGGCAGGGGCAGGGGCTGCCACGGCGCTCCGTTGTCTGCCAGATCGGCTGCATCTGCCGCCGCCATGGCGGCGCCGCGCTGCTGATCGTGCTTCTTAGTCAGCCACGACACGTCAGCCGGCTGGCCGCCCTGGCCGTCGGCGGGCCCGCGGCCCGGCTGATACCCCGGCTCCGGCAGGCCCAGCTCCAGCGCTGCCTCGCACAGCAGCTGGTGCCCTCCCTCCCGCACAAAGTGCTTGTTCTTGAGCGTGTAGAAGAACAGCTCCTGCCATGCGCTCAGCTGCAGCAGCGCCGCGCCCGCACTACTGCTGGGGCCCGCGCCGCCACCCACGCCGCCGCCCGCGCCTTGGATAGCGACGACGGCGCCCAGGACGTAGCGGAGGAGGAGCTTTCCCGCGGCGCGGTGGCCGCAGCGGAAGGCGTTGTGGTACGGCAGCCAGGCGTGACCCGAGTCCTTCAGGAGGGCCAGCCTGCAGGGCCAACCGCAAGGGGCGGTGATAAGGTTGGTGTACATGAATGAAAGGCCGGTCCCGCGAGTGACCCACAGTGCAGCATGGGTGCTGCGGCAGTTCGGAACCATTCGTGGCGGCAGCAGGTATTGGTGAGGCAGTTCAGGCGGGACGGGACCCGAGGCCAAGGGCGCACCTTGGGGCGTGCCGTAGCATGGCCTCCACCACCCTGACCCGGTGCCCGTACCGCCCCACGCGGAGGAGCGGCGTGGCCTCGCACAGGGGGTTCTGCCACGTCAGCAGCTGGCGCCAGCCCTCCCGCCCCACCGCCTCCACGGCCGCCTGCAGGGTCGATGTGGGTCGGAACAGTCTCGAGATCGAGGGCGATTGCCGAGTCCCGCAAGGCCGCGGTAGACATGCAGCCCCGTGCTTGGTCGAGCCCTTGCATCTCTGCCCTATGAGGCACCCACAACCCCCTTGTGCTCCCTACTCGCTGCCTGCTCACCTCGTCCCTTTCACCGGTAAGCATTTGCACGCCCTCCGCTATCCCTCTGGTCAGCCTCACCTCGATCAGCCCCACCGCCACCTCCTGGGTGATGGGCGAGTCCGCATCCGCCTCGGTCAGCGTCGGCTCGCCCTCCGGCCGGGGGTCGATCAGGTGCGTGGGCGGCGTGGCCAGCCAGTGCGCCAGGCACTGCCCGTTGGGGAGGCGCATGCGGACCAGGTGCTCCCGCCCCACGTCCAGGAGGAGGGCCCGCCACTCCGGCAGTAGCATCTCAGCGGTCAGGGCTTCAGCAGGACGGGAGGGCAGGCTCTCCAGGAAGCCAAAGACGCGGTCCTTTGCCGCAGCCCACGGGGGAGGCGCGGGGCGAGCCGCCTTGCTCGACGGGGACCCGTCGCCGTCCGCATCCGCTGCCGCCGCTGCGGCCGCGGAGGGGCCGGCAGACGCCGGGCTCCCCGCTCCCGACCCCGCAGCCCCGGCACCGCTGCCCCCAGCACCCGCGCCTGCAGCCACCTCTCCCGGTGCCTCCTCCCCCTCCTCCTCCCCCTCCTCGCCCGCCCCCTCTTCCCCCTCCTCCCCCTCCTCGCCCGCCCCCTCCTCCCCCTCCTCCCCCGCCCCATCCTCCCCCGCCCCCTCCACGACCGGTGTGCCCCGGACCAGCTCGGTGGTCAGCCATGCGGACACGGTGGGCTCGGGTACGACCTACAGGTACCGGTGGGGCCGCCAGCTGTCACCTTGCCGTACGGTGCCGTACAGGACACAGCACAAGCCGCGACGCGCGGGTGCAGCCGTACCTGCAGGTCGATGTACCCCTCGCCGCTGGGGTGCCGGAAGGACTCCCCGACCTTCTTGGGCGCAGGCCCCCGGCCACGACCGCTCCTCCCGCCCTGCGCTGCGGGCCCACTCGGGCCCAGGCCCGACGGCTCCGTGGCCAGAGAGAAGCCGTACACCTGGGCCGTACAGAAGCCGTAAAACACTAGCGATGCGGTCAGCAGGTGAACTCGTCACATATCACAGACGCCGTACAGACGCGGTGCAACACCAGCGACAACTTTCAGCAAAAAATCGACTGTGGGGTGCAGCGAGTCTTGTTACAAGGTACCGGTATCACGCTCTCACCCGGCAGAAGTGGTGGCCCTCGTAGCGGCAGGTACCACGTTGCTTCTTGTGCTGGTACAGGCGGTTGCAGGGGGCGCCCGGGAGGCCCTGGCACACCTGGCCGTACCTGGTCACCAGGTACCAGGTCGTCCCCGACTCGTCCTTCCCCACCACCACCGCCTGAGCAGCCCGCTTGCCGGACTCTGCACGGGACAAGGGTACACAAGGCCGTTGGGATGTGCAAGGAGCTTGGCGGGAGCGGCCAAAGGTTCGGTCCTCAGGCTTCCAAGGCTATGGCTACGGCTCTGCACAGCGCAGGCAAAGACGCAGGGGCAGTACAACCGACTCTCAGACGCCCAAAACGAGAGCAAGCAAGCTTGGCAGCACTCTGTCACTCCGCGTTGCCACTGGTTGGCTGAGAGATTAGGAGAGGAGGCAGCACCTTAGCAGCGCAGGCGACCTTCGCACCACGCATCAAAGGCAAGGGTTCTATCCGTCCCCTTCACGCCGTCAGCTGCCTCTCCCGCACCTTTCTTGAACTTGGCGGGCTTCTTCGAGAGCAGCAGGTGAGCCCCTTTCTGGCCCAGCTGCAAGCCATGTGGCGGCGCCCAATCTCCCCCAAGCGCTGCCCTTGCGGCCTCCGTCAGGGACTGGCTCCCGTCCCTCAACTTCAGGCCGAGGAACAAGAGCCCCACGCGCCTCTTGGCGGCCTTCTGCTGAGGAGCAGAGCCGCTGGACAGCGCCGTATGCAAAATCTGCAGCCACTCATCAGGATCTTGGTTGAAGCTGCGCAGCTCCTCTGCCGCCTCCTGCCACAGGGATGGGGCGGAGCTTGCCGCGGCGGCTGCAGCGCCTGCAGCACCCGCCGGCAACGGGGGCGGCTGTGGCGCACCGCTGCCCAACTCGGGCGCAACACCCAGCGCCGCGGCGGCAGCAGCAGCAGCAGCGGCGGCGGCTGCTGCCGCCGCAGCTGCGGCAGCGGCGGCCGCCACGCTTCCCCCCTCTGGGCCCAGTAGTCCCCGCAGGGCAGCTTCCAGGCTGCTCCCCGCGTCGGCGACGCCGCTCGGCAGCAGGTGTTCGTCCCCGGGATCCTCTTGGAAGTCGCTGAACGCCCTATGGAGCATGTCGGGTTCTTCCTCCATGCTTGTACAGCACTGCTAATGGCCTCCTTATCTGCAGCGTCGTGGGAATCGGGGATGCAAAGGTCGCAAAGGGGAGCGCCGTTGGTGGGGCCGGGGCGGAGGGCAGCCGGGCATGGCACGGGATGCCGAGCGTTGGTCAGCACGTGGCATCAGGGCTGGTCGCAGGCGTATCATCTATGCTCTCCGCAGTCCCTCGTGGTGCCCTTCTGTGTGCCCTTCTGTGTGCAGCTGAGCGAGCGCCGACTCACGCCCCCGAGGGATGGCCGCGCCAGGCCTCGACAGCTTGCGATGGAGGTAGCAGCAGGGCCGCTACAGCCTAGCGATGGTATATCACGGGTCAAACTGCAGCTGCGTGGGCAAGGCGCAGCGGGAAAGCCCCGCTTTCATCGCGACCCCGGAGCCACCCCTGAGCGACCCCTCTTGCCAGGGAAGGCCTCGTTGGGCACGGCATTTGCTCTACGAGCGTCTACATGGCTGCGAGTATACGCCTGAGTTGCCTCGTGCGCTGGAGAGGGCAGGGTTAATCACCGGCCCGTGATGGGTCGCCACGCAGGTCGGCACGCGCGGGCGCCCCCCAGGGCCCCCCCACCCGACCGCCCCCTTGGCTTCTCTCGCCCAGCCCACCGCCACTTGGCTGCGCAGCCGCCCCCAGCTACGTAGATCGTGTGAAGCCTGTGTTCCCAGAGTTCAGGCTCAGGTGCACCTTACACCGCAGGGATGGGTAGCCAGAGCCGCTCTTCCACTTGCATGCCGCCATGCCACGCACGCCCTGCCCCGATCCCCAAGGGCTCCCGTCACATTGGCGACAAGCACGTTGCTTACAAGTGAAGAAGTGATGACCCGCACTCAACTCCGCCACGTCCTGCTCCCTCTACCATACGTACGACAACGCGCTAGCGCTAGAGCCCATACTAGCGATGGCCCGCCAGCCAGCCAGTGCCTTCTCTTCACTGCCAACCCAGCCCAGCTTCAGCCCCTCAGCCGCTGAACTACATGGGGGCCACGCCGCCAGACTCCGCCAGCTGTGCTATCCTGGTCTATGTGGTTGGCGGGGGCGAAGTCAGTCGCTCAGTCCTAAGGCATGGCCGCCTCCCAGCCCCGACCCTGCAGCGGCGGCACGGTCCTGCTCCATCCCGCCCCGGACAAACGCCCACTGCACGCCTCCCCCAAGTCGGCGCCTCCTCCTCAGGGGCCAGACCTCTTCAGCTCCAGCCCAGCGCATACTCGGTCCCTCCTCGGCCGCTCGCTCTACAATACCGCCTGGCATCAAGCTCACACGCCCACCCCTCCTCACGAGCCGCTGCAACGAGACTGCTCCTCGGCCCCTCCGCGGCCGCTCCTCCTGGGCTACTCCGCCTCCGCTGCCCCTCGGCGGGGCCCGCGGGACCCTTCGACGGGTCCCTCCTCGTCCTCCTCCTCTTTCCAAGCGCCAGGGTGCCTCTCGCCGGGTGCCCCACGCCGGGTGCCCCACGCCGGGTGCTTCCGCTTCCTCCTCTCCTCCTCATCAGCCGCTCTTTGGCAGCTGCACGCAACGTGCCTCCGCCTCCGCCCCTCCTCCTCCTCCTCTTCGGCTCCCCCCTACACCAGGTGCTTCCGCTTGCGGCCCATCCCCTCATCATCATCAGCCGCTCCCCGGCTCCTCCACGCTTCCTGACGCATCCCTCCAGCGGCCCCCCCTCTACACCAGGTGCTTCCGCTTGCGCCCAGTGTACTTGGTGTCCGGGGCAATGTCGTAGCCCTTCTTGCGCATCTGCTCCTTCTTCTTGAGCACCCAGCCCTTGCCCTTGCCCGCAGCGCCGCCCGCGCCCTTGCGCCGCTTGCCCGCGCGCTCGCGGCCGGCCATCTGGGTTGGGGTGGGTAGGGAGGGGAAGGGGGTGATTTACGGAGCATTGGAGAGCGGAGGAAGAGATAGAGCGGCAGCCAGCGAGCCCGATGCGCACCGAGGTCCAGGAGGGGGGGGGAGGAGGGTTGGTAAGAGAGGGGGTAAAGGTAAGGGCAGGGGAGGGGTGTTACTGGCGCTCGCGGCCGGCCATCTGGGTCGGAGGGAGGGCGGGGGGGGCGGGGGAGGGAGCGGGAGGTGCAAGGATGCCGTCAAGAGGGAAGAAGCTGGGCCAAGCAAGGCAGGCCCTTGCCGCCTCCAGCGCGCGCCCAAGCCCCAAGCCCTCTGCGCTGGCCCCACTGCAGCGCCGTCCTCCACTCAACCCACTGCGGCCCGAGGCTGGAGTCGCCCGCTCCCGCTCCCACCCTTACCGCATCGCCTCCTACGCCCTCTTTCCGCTGGGGTACCCCTCCCCTCCTGCCCTCCCATCCCCCTCTCCTCCCCCCCCCCCAGCCCCCACCCTCACCTTGACCTGCATCGCCTCCTCCTCCCTCCCCTCCCCTCCCTTCCCCTCATGAGTCATCCCCCCCATCCCTCTCCCCTCCCCCCCCCCCAAGCCCTCACCTTGACCTGCATCGCCTCCTCCTCGTCCTCCGGCTCCTCCCCGTCCAGCCCCTTGGCCGCCGGCACCGCCCCGCCGGTGCCCACCATGAGCACCAGGAAGTACTTCTTGGCGCGGGTGGAGTGGGGGAAGTCCACCACCAGGCCCCCGGAGAAGCCGACCTGACAGGGGGGGGAGAGGGATGGGGGGTAGAGGCAAGAGGGGGGGGGGTGAGGGACCACCATGAGCACCAGGAAGTACTTCTTGGCGCGGGTGGAGTGGGGGAAGTCCACCAACAGGCCCCCGGAGAAGCCGACCTGACAGGGGGGGGGAGAGGGATTTTAAGGAGGGGGGTGAACAGGCGCCGCGTCGCCTTGCTCGAAAGAGGGGGTTGCAAAGGTGGGTCCAGTCAGTGAGGCTGTCCGAGAGCCCAACCCCCCACCTTCATGGCTGCCGCCACCGGCATCTCCGCCCACGACCTCCCTCCCTCCGCTACCGTGTCAGCACAGCTGTCCACAAAACACACACGCTACACCCCTCCATCCCCCCTCCGCCCCCCCACCTTCATGGCTGCCGCCACCAGCATCTCCGCCTGCTGCGGGTTCTCCGGGTAGATCTGCAGCACAGCACGCGCGCCGCGGCGCAGGCTGGCGTAGAGCGTCTCGAAGAACCGCTTCATGCGCTTACTGGGGGGGGGCGGGGGCGGGGGGGAAAGGGGCGGGGACGGAACGTGTGGAGGCTGCTCGTATGAGCCAGGGAAGAGTCTCTTCCATGCGCTTGCTGGAACGGGGACCGGATTGAGGGGAGGGGAGGAAGGAGCGTTGAATTGAAGGCCGGGCTGAGCGGGATCACGGGGTCGGGTGGGTGGCGCCAACTCCTCAGCCAGCCCCTTATGAATACCACGCAAAACTAATCACCATCAGCACCATGTCCCTTCCGCCTCCCTCAAAAGACGGCCACCTGCCCTCCACTTCCGCCCCGCTTCCCCTCCCGCCCCGCCCCTCCCCACCTCCCGCTGGCCCCGTCGCCCCTCTTCACCGCGGGTCGTGCCCCGTGCGGTCCGCGTTGCACAGGGCCACCCGCCCTCCCCTCCCAACCCGCCGTCCGCCTTTCCTCCTTCCCCTGCCTGTTACCCCTCCCCCTGCCCCTCCCCCCGCCCCGATCCTCCCGCCCTCCCCCCGCCCCTGCCCCCAAACCCTCCACAACCCCTTCCCTTCTTCCCTCCCTTTGTCCCCCCCCCCCGCCACGCCCCTTCCCCCCCTTCCCCTTCCCCCCCCCCCGCTCCCCTCCCCTCACCGCGGGTCGTGCCCCGTGCGGTCTGCGTTGCACAGCCACTGTACGGCACTGATCGAGATGGCGCCGTCGAAGGCGCCGGCGCGCAGGGGCAGGCCGTGGCCCAGGTCCGAGAGGACCAGGTCTCCGTCGACCTGACAGGGGGGAGGAAGGGGGGGAGGGGAGGGGATGTTTGAAGCTGATAAGCGGGAGAGCGTCGAATGGTTAATGGGATTGCGGGAGGGGAGGGGAAGGGAAGGGAAAGGGGTGAAGGTCGGGAACTAGGGGGCCAGGCGGTGGCTGAGTTTAGTGGTGCAGTGGCGAGAAGAGCAGTCGGGAGGTGCCTGGTCGACTACCGGCCTCGTCCACTGCCTTCCCGCCTCGCCCTCGCCACCGCTTCTCCGCTCACGTCCCCCTCCTGGCCCCCACGGGTTCGTCCCAACAACCTGCGCGCATACCCCTTCGCCCGCGCCTGATGTACACTCGCCATACCCTCCCCTGGCCTGACTGCCACTCTACTTACACTCAGGACCTAGCGGCTCGTTTGGGCTGGATCTGCGCCACGTGACATCTGTCTGTAACCCTCCCGGGCCTCCCCTGGCCTTGGCGCAAGTCCTGACAGGGACCACAACTCCCCCACTCAAAAACTCTCGCGATGGCTCGCCAAGTCTCAGGAGCGATGCACGAGCCCCCTGCCCGCCTCCGCAAAACAGCCACCAGCCTCCCCGCAAAGCCACATCGGGGCGCGCCAGAGGCCTGCCCTTCCCCTCCAAGCAGTCTCTGACTGCCTAGCCAAGCCCCCTTCGCGGCCGTCCCACTCCTCAGCAGTGCACGGACCTTAAACCCCTCCCGCTCACGGCCCTCTCCTTGGCCTACCGTGGCCAAGGAGAGGGCGGTGAGCGGGAGGGGGTCAAGGTCATGGCCCACTGTGGCCATGTTGCGCCCACGCCCCAGCCTGACAAACACACGAAGCCCCACCGCCCGTCCTGTGTGCAGGTCGTGGCCGGCTGTGACTCAGCGCTCGCTCGCTCACCCCCCCTCCTCGAGCCACGCCCAGCACCAGCCCCAGCTCCAACACCAACCGTTGGAGCCCGCAGGTCCCCTCCTCTGAACACCCAACCCCCCGCTCCTCGAACCGCGCCCAGCCCCAGCCCCTGCGGCGTCCACCAGTGACCAGCACTGACGCGCTGCCTATGCCCGCAGCCCACTGCTCACCTCCCGGCCCTTGGCCACGTCTGCCCAGCACACAGCCACGGCCGCGGCCACAGTGTACTCACTGAAACTCACTACAACCCGTGCCCCCCTCCGCCGAACGCCAACCTCGAGCTCCTGGGCCACATCCAGCCCCAGAACCAAGGCACGAACAAACCAGCGAAGCCCCAGGTCTCCTTCCCTGAACGCCCGCCCTCCCTCTCATTCGCCCCCCTCACCCCAGTGCTCACCTCCCACTCCTGGAGCCCTGGCTAGCCCCAACCCCTGCGGCCCACCCGCCCCCGCGAAGCCCCCTGCCCCTCCCCCCCTCCCCCGAGCGCTCACCTCCCGCCTCCTACCCATGTCAAGCACCAGCCCCAGCCCCTCCCCCCTCCCACGGAAACAGAGCTCTCGGCCACGCTCCACTGCTCACCTCCCGCCCCCTAGCCACGTCCAGCCCCGGAACCAGCTCCTTGGCCACATCGAGCATGGAAGCGCTGATGTCGAGTCCCACTCCCCCTAAACCCCTTATCCTTTCTAATCCTTCGCTCGCAAGACACTGCTCACCTCCCGCTCCTTGGCCACGTCCAGCATGGAAGCGCTGATGTCGAGCCCCACCCACATGTGCCCCGCCTCGCTCAGCGCCTCGCCGCTGAGCCCGCTGCCGCAGCCCAGGTCCAGCAACATGCGCGGCATGCCGTCCTGAGGCAGCGCCAGCAGCTCCAGGGCGCGCTCCGTCAGGGAGGCCTGGATGGCAATCATGCGGCTGCGGGAGGGGAGGAGCGGGGGAAGGGCGCGGGGAGGAGGGGAGGCACGCGGGTGAAAGGAGGGGAGCGGCAGAGCGGTGCAGCGGACCCGCTGGTACCGAACGAGGGAAGGGCAGGGCCCGCACCTGTTCGTCGTGTATTTACGCGCCTCGTCCTCGTTGTAGAAGATGTCGGGCGGAGCCATATGCTCCGGCCGCTCGCCTTTCCCCATGGTGGCTGCTGTCGCTTTAGCACGTTGGGCGGTTATGTGGCGGAGAGTTAGCTGCTAGAGTGCTAGGCTAGGTGCTAGGTCGCTAGGAGTTTTGCCGGGAGTCGCTCAGAACGCAGCGAAGCCGCCGCTCGCGGAGCTCGCTGTCATAGGCCGCGCGGAGCCAGGGCGATTTGTCTGCTGCTGTTGCTTGTTAATCTCCTCAATTTTGGCCTGCAGCCGGGAGTCAGCGGTGGAGCAGCGAGGGTTCAGGGGCAGCGCATGTGACGCGCAAAGGCTTCGGCGACAGTCTATGTAGCGCGTTGTGACCACAGTGCAAGTTAGAAACACCTACTTCCATTTCCTCGAGCTTTTGCAGCGTGATGGACTTGAGCGGCATGATTTTGGGCTTGCACAGGATTTCCGTGAGGTTGCCCTTCTCGCTGACCACCAGGCCGGCTTTAGGCAACACCTCCTTGACGCCTGGCTTCTGAGGGTTCATCGTGGAGTGGCGGGAAGATGTTCGGGTCCGCGGGCCCTTTTAGGAACGCCTAAACGGTGTCGAGGTGGCACTGCTATCCTCTAACCGACGGCACCTAACGGAACATGACAACGGGGCGGGGCGGGGCTGGCCGGACACTCGAGGAAGCGCGGGAAACGCCGTACCGGCACGAACACAGCCGCGGAAGCTTTCACGCAGCAGCAGCATGCGTGTGCAGGTAATCCGGCACTGAAGGGGTGGCGCAGCACGAATCCAGGATGCAACCCTGCACGACAGGGCACTTTGCCCCGCATGGCAGTGGCAGCAGTCCGCGCGGCGTTGTCGCCACCGCTCACCTCCTCGCCCCCAGGCCTGCTTCCCTGCCCAAACCCCTCACCCGCCCAGCCAAGGCCAACGGCCTGCGGTATCTCAAGTCGTGGGCTCGTGGCTCGTGTACCTTTGGTGGCCTCGCCATGCGCATACTGGCAGCCCATAGACCTCAGAAGGCGGGGGTGCACGGCCCGGCCCCGGCCTTGCCGGGATGCCAGCGGCGGTGATGGGCGGCAGCACACGTGACTGAGCATCCGTGCTATGACCCCAAGCGGCCCAAGGGTCACCCAACGCAGCCCTCCATACAGCTTCAACTGCCGTGGGACCTACGCTTCTGGGGCCTGAAGAGTGCTTCTTCAGGGTGCTTCTGAAGGGGCGCTGGAAGGGGGGCCCTTGAATGGCTGGGCCTGAGCGGCTGCGGGGGCCAGCGAAGAGAGCGAGGCTCTGGTCCCGGATGTGCTGACGTGCAGTCCGCACCCTTGGGGTCACAGCGCTGAACGCCGGGGCCATACGACCAACACCATAAGACAGGGCCCCCTGCACGTGGCGTGCAGGCCGCACCGTGCGCCCTACTGTACCTGACCGGCGCTGCCCTGCCTGCCCCCCTTGGGCGCACGACTGCCTGGCTGTCTGCCTCTGCAGCCGCCAGCTCCTTCCGTCGGCGCAGCACTGCGACGAGGGGAGTCCCTGCAAGCGGGACGTGGGCTGGGACTGGGTGGATACTGCACCCTCCCTCCCCGTGCTTTGCTGTCTGGCCTGGCCGCCTTCGCTCCGCTCCGTCATCGACCCACCCCAAGCAGCACAGAGCCGTGCGCGCCCTCGTCAATTGCATTACATTTTGCTTCAACCCGTGCTTAAAACCCCCTCCCCAGGCCTGTGATTGGCCTTCCGCCTACACACCCGCCCTGCGGCCTGCCGACCCATTGCGCCCCCTTGCCAGCTCCCTAGATCACCCACTCCGCATTCCTCGGTGCATTGCTGTACTGCTGTGAGGTCAGCACACCGCTGTAGTCTGCAATCCCCCGTGAAGGCTCGCTAGCCCCCGCCCGACTTCCCCTTCGCCGAAGTGCTCCCCGGCCCCGGGCCAGCGCTTTCCCATGGGCCAAGCGTCAATCCTAGACTTATCCTCTCCAACCGCCAATACGCTCAGAGTCTGTGGTGCTATGCGGACTGAAGTGTGAGTAGCAAACTATCCCCGCCGGATCAGAAAAGTCGGCTCCGAGTCATCCACCAAGGCACCAATGTGACCGCCTCCACACGCGCGCGCACGGCAAACACGCGCCCGCACCCCCTTCCATCCCCCGGCCCCAAGTCGTTTTAAGCGCCCGACTAGCGGTCAACCCTTGAACGTCTGCACCGGGTCTACCAGCATGGTGAACACCTCCCAGGGCCCCAGTGTGGGGGCCTGCTCGAACCTCCCGCTCATCCGGTACGACACATATGTGCCGAACGCCGTCTTGAGGGCCACCTTGACCTCCCTGGCACCACCAGCACCGCCTGCCCTGGGAGCCTTCATCTCCCCCGACACCTCACCGTCCTCCACCTCGAGAATGGTGAACTTCTGCCAGTCACCACACTGCAAGGTGGGGGCGGGGGGAAACATAGAAAGAAGACGTGGGGAAGGCGACGCCCATGTCAGCGGGAGGGAGGAGGGTGTGTGTGGTCAGTGGGTGCTCCTAGGTATGTTTTCAAGGTGTGTGAGGGGCGGGCTGGTGCATAAGGTCCAGCCCTTGCTTCAGATAGCACGTACAGGGTTGCGCAGCAAGTTGGAGCAACACGTCGGGCTTGAAGCACCTCAGGGCTGTGGCCCCCCGCCCACCTAGCTATCTGCACCACATGAGGCCGAGACCCCCACCTCCGTTCCACCTCTAGTTCCTCTAGTCCTCCTCCAGGCCCTTCCCAACTAGTGACGGCGCACCTCAGAGGCAATGGATAGACCTCCGTCCCACTTTGCCGAGACGTTCTTGGCGTTCCAGGTCTTGAGGGCCGTCCTCACGCTGCCGTCGTCGGCGTGATAGTGGTCCAGAGTGAACAGGTCCCAGGGCCCGATCCAGTCGCGCCCCTGCACCTCGCCGCTATTGTCCGCACACAGGATGGTGTTCCGCCAGGTCCGGAGGGCAACGGGCGCCATGGCCTCTGTGGTGAAGGGGCGGGGAGGAGCACGGGCGGTAAAAGGTAAGGGCACGTTGGCGACGTTGCTTAAGGAACCAGGGATGTCAGGAAGGCTGCCCCGCCCGCACTGTCTCTATTGGCCGCGGGTGCAGGCCCCGGGTGCAGGCGGGTACGGGGCCGGGTGGTGGGCGCATGAGCGAGCTGTTCCTACATGTGACGGGGCCTGGTGGACGCGCTGAGCTGGTGTATCCAAGGGACTGTGCCGTCGTAGCGGCGCACAGAGTAGCGAGAGCGTGTCTTGGGGAGGCGGGGAAGAAGTTCCGTATGCAGACGAATGGCTGCAACCCTCCTTGCGCACAGGAGCTTTGGCACGAGAATAAGGGGACTGCCGCGTCGCGTGACTGGCCGGCCTTCGAGAGTTTGTAACTGAAAGAGGCTGCCGGGGCGATGGCCCCAAGACATTGTCCCCGTGCGCGCACGCCCCGCGACCTGACGCTGCAGCGACTGTGGAAATGGCCACCCTACCCTTGTTATTTCGCAGTTTAGACGGCGGTGCTCCCAACGGCTTCAAACGTGCGTCGCTCTATCTCTTGATAATGCCACAACATCGATGGACGCAGGTATGCGAGGTTTGGGGTGCTGTCGAGCCTTTAGATGAGCTGGTTTGCCTTGGTACCAGGCTCATGCGCACGACCTTTATGCGGCCTCTCATGCCCCCCTGCAGTACCGTACAGGACCGCGCGGGCCCGCGGCCCGTCAAGGCCCTCGGAGGCCTACCGCGTTCTGCCGCGGCCGATTGCTCCATGACCCGGCACTGAGCGATGAAGGTGGCTCCCCAACCCTTGGCCGGCCGATCGCGTGGGGTTGATGGGCTTAGCCATGTCCCCGCGCCCAGGGTACAGGGCTGCAGGCTTGGCCTTGCTACGGTGAGTAGCCGCGCCCCGCGACCTATTTGGTAAAGCTCCAACCCTCACCACAGTCACACGAAAGGCTTGCCGACTAATACAGCTTTCGCAACTCGCTCAGGAAAACCGGGCCCTGCCGGGTCGGGGGGGGGGACGTCGGGTTAGGGCCCGTGTCAAGAGCAGGTGCAGCTTGCAGACCGACCTGTGCGGAGACACAAGGCAGTCTGTTTCACTTGCAACGCCACTTACCGTACAGCTCACAGCGTGTGGATCCTTCACGACGTTCCGCTTGTAGCATGTTGCGCTGAGCGCTAGGCGATCGAGGGCTCCACCATGCCCGCGGACGACGCTGTCAGCATCGCAAGCTCGCGGGCGAGCACCATAAACCGCGAGGTACGTCGTGACGAGGCGACGGTCGCGACCAGGTCCAGCTGCAACTGCGTCGGGCTCTTTTCTGTCTGCAGAAGAAGCCGCTACCCGCCGTCATCACATCTAAAAGCAAGGAGGAGTTGCAGACGTATGCAGTGAACCTGCTGTTGCAACTCAAGAAGAAGGACAAGCAAATTGCGGGTATGCAGCTCTGGCTGTGGCGTAGCTGTTGAACTGTCTTCCCGTAATTACACCTACTCACCGAAAGTCTCGGTGATCGCAGACTTGTCGGCTAGCAAAGAGTCAGCTGGAGCATCCGAGGTGCGTGTCTCCCGCCCAGCAGCAAACTTCAAGGAGTACTCGCAGACCTGGCCCTCTGTCCATTTGATGTTGGCTGCGCGTGGACGTCTGCACACCTGGCCCTGGCAGACTCGCCCCCGCCCCCCGCCCCCCCTGTCGGCAACCAACTTGCAGTCTGACCATGGAGGCGTGTCGTCGCTGGTTAAGCGCGCGGAGCAGGCGGAGAAGGCCGCTCAGGAGGCCGAAGAGGCCAGCAGTGCGCTAAGGGCAGAGCTGGCGCTGACGAAGGAGTCTCTAGCGGAGGCCAAGGCGCGGGCGGAGGTGGGGCCCGCAAGCCACTTTCTGGACCCAACCGGCAGATGCCCTCGCCGGCGGCAAGCACTCAAAGCCCGACTGAACCAAACAACTCTCTTCCTCACTGCTCACACCAAGGGCCTCCTCGCAGTAGCCCGCCCCTGCTTTTATCACTCTTACCGGCAACTGTTTTGCCGCCGCGCCCTTTCCTACAGGAGGCGCTGGCCCAGCTGGTCGAATCGCGGAAGCAGGCTGACACGCTGATGGCCTCCTCCAAGGAGTCCGCGCTGGCCTTCGAGGAGCGCATGCAGGAGCAGATGCGGGTGAGCGGAGGGGCGGGCAGGGATTGGGCTATGGGACTGAGGGGGTTGAGGGTGAGGAATGCAGCAGCAGATGCGGGTGAGGGATAGGGGCTGGGGCTGGGGGGGGTAAAAGTGTTGGGTATAGCAGGTGCAGATGCGGGTGAGCTGTCCGGCCGGTGCAGGTGCCGGGATGCAGGTGCTTAGGCGGGAGGGCGGAGTGGCTGTCCGCGTGGCTCCCAGTATGTTCTCAGTGTGCTGTCAGCGCGGTCTGGGGCCCTCCCCAGTGGGGAACCGCGGAGAACAGCTGTCAAGTTGCTCCCTCGCCGCATCCTTCCACCCGCCCTTCCCTCCCCGCCGAGCAGGAGATGGAGTCGCTCCGCGCCGCAGCCGATCTGACTAAGCAGTCTGCCGGGGACTGGAGCGAGAAGGAGGCGGCCTACCTGCAGCAGATGGGCTCCCTGAAGGCGGCCCTGCGGGACATGAGCGAGGAGCGAGAGGGGGCCTTCTCCAGGCTGGGTGAGGCCGCGCCGTCTGCCCAGGGATACCGGGCTGTACAGTCGCTATTAGGGTGTTTGTTCCAGGCTCTTACGTTCGTGACAACGTACCAACGATGCGAGTGGGACGCGACCAGTATAGGGCTAGGGCTGGGGCACTAGCCCGTCCCATCGCATGCCAGGGCTAGCGTGCCGAGGTCGACGTCCGACGGGCGACTTGTGTTTGCAGGCGAGACACGGGAGAAGATCGCGGAGCTGGAGGACGCCCTGGAGGCTTCGGAGCGGCGGGCCGACACGGCCGCCGCCGAGGCTGCCGAGCAGCGCTCCGCCCTCGAGTCCCGCATCTCCGCCCTCGAGGCCGACCTGGTCGCGGCCCGCGTAGCCGCTGAGGCGGCGGAGGCAGCCGGCGGTGACACGGCCCAGGTAGCGGCCGCCGCCGCCACCGCCCGCGCCGAGCTGGAGGCCCGCCTGGCAGATGCAGAGCG
Organism: Edaphochlamys debaryana; assembly: GCA_016858145.1. Classification (NCBI taxonomy): domain Eukaryota; kingdom Viridiplantae; phylum Chlorophyta; class Chlorophyceae; order Chlamydomonadales; genus Edaphochlamys; species Edaphochlamys debaryana. The sequence continues at coordinate 106,532 of JAEHOE010000202.1, read as the reverse complement.
GCAGGCCCGGGAGGCCTCCGAGGCCGCCGCCGCCGACCGGGCCGCCCTGGAGGCGCGTACTGCGGAGCTGGAGGCGGAGCTGGCGGAGGCCAGGGCGGCTGCTGAGGCCGCCGCCGTGGGCTCGGCCGCGGGCTCTGACCACGAGAGGGCCGCTGTGGCCCACGCTGCGGAGCTGGAGGAGAAGCTGGCGACCCTGGTCGGCTCCTACGAGTCCGCTCGGGAGCGATCGCAGGTGCGTTGTGACGTGCTTTGGCTTGCGGGCTTTGGTGGCTTTTGGTGCGGGTGCTAGGAAGCCGTTGCAGGAAGCAGCGTGGGGAGTACCGGTCGTGCGTCTTGTGCTTGGTCTCATCACGCGCCTGTCTGGCGCGCCCATTGCAGGTTCTGGAGACCGAGCTGGCGGAGGTCAAGGCTGCGCTTGCGGCTGCCAGTGCCGCCGCCGCCGCGGCCGCCGCCTCGGCATCCTCCGCCGCGGCGGAGCCGTCCGCGGGCCCCGCCACGCCCTCCAAGCCCAGCCACAGCGCCGGCGGCGGGGACCTGGAGGCCTCATTACGTGAGGCCAACAGCCGCATCTCCGAGCTGGAGCACGAACTCATCGTGCAGGCCCGCAAGCTCGCCTCCCACGAGGACGCTGCCGTCGCGCGGATCAACCGCGAGACCGCTAAGTACACCGCTCTGGAGGCGAAACACCAAGCGCTAGAGGCGCGGCACAGCTCGGTTTCAAAGCAGCTGGCGGCAGCCACGAAGGCGTCTAAGTCTGCCGCCGAGGCGGCCGCGGCGGCCGAGGCGGAGAGCGAGGCACACGGCGCGGCGGCGTCGGCGGCGGCGCAGGGGCGGCTGCGGGAGCTGGAGGAGGGGCTGGCGGAGGCGGAGGCGAGGCTGCAGGAGCTGCAGAAGCAGAACGAGGTGGGGCCGTGCGGGCGGGGACGGAGGGGGGGTGCGGGGCGTGTGCGAAGGGCTGCTCGCATGAGCCTGAGAGTCGTGGGCGCGGTGATTAGCCGGCCGGCCTTAGAGACGGAACCGAAAGCCCGAGGAAACCGAAGCCCGACCCATCCCGCCCATCCCGAACGGGGGGCGGGGCGTGTGTGTGTATGGGCGGCACGCAGCATGAGCATCTATCGCAGCGCCTGGCTGCCTGCGCCCTCTCCCTTACCACGCCAATTCGTGTTCTTCGTCTGAGGGGGATGACATTACATTACATTACATGGACAGAAGCGAAGGGGGCAACGTCCAGCGGTTCCCCCTCCCCCGCCCCACGCCCTCTACCGCCCCATCCCCAGCGCCTGGCTGCCAAGCGCGAGGAGCTGCTGACGCTGCCTCCCCTGCCTCTCCTTGTCACCTGCCTGTCCCTTCACCCCCACCCTAACCCGCCCCGCCCTAACCCCTCTACCACCCCCACCCCCAGCGCCTGGCTGCGGAGCGCGAGGAGCTGCTGACGCTGCAGGACCAGGCGGCGGGGGAGATCACGCAGCGCATGGCGGCGTTGTCGGAGAAGGAGCGCGAGATACGGGACATGCAGGTAGGTGGGGGGGGGGTTGACTGGGGCGTAGGGCGACAGCAGCCGGGGAGGATGTACGGGACATGCAGGTAGGTGGGGGGGGGGATGGCTGGGGCGTGGGGCGAGAGCAGCCGGGGGGGCTGTATGGGACATGCAGGTAGGTGGGGAGGTATGGCTGGGGCGTGGGGCGAGAGCAGCCGGGGGGGCTGTATGGGACATGCAGGTAGGGGGGGGGGGTGACTGGGGCGTGGGGCGAGAGCAGCCGGGGGGGCTGTATGGGACATGCAGGTAGGGGGGGGGTGTGACTGGGGCGTGGGGCGAGAGCAGCCGGCGGGGCTGTATGGGACATGCAGGTAGGTGGGGAGGTATGGCTGGGGCGTGGGGCGAGAGCAGCCGGGGGGGCTGTATGGGACATGCAGGTAGGTGGGGAGGTATGGCTGGGGCGTGGGGCGAGAGCAGCCGGGGGGGCTGTAGGGGACATGCAGGTAGGGGGGGGGGTGACTGGGGCGTGGGGCGAGAGCAGCCGGGGGGGCTGTATGGGACATGCAGGTAGGGGGGGGGTGTGACTGGGGCGTGGGGCGAGAGCAGCCGGCGGGGCTGTATGGGACATGCAGGTAGGTGGGGAGGTATGGCTGGGGCGTGGGGCGAGGGGGGCTGTATGGGACATGCAGGTAGGTGGGGGGGGGGTTGACTGGGGCGTGGGGCGAGAGCAGCCGGGGGGGCTGTATGGGACATGCAGGTAGGTGGGGAGGGATGGCTGGGGCGTGGGGCGAGAGCAGCGGGGGGGGCTGGGGCCTTGCGGGGCAGGGTGCAGAGCTCAGGGCCGTGACCCGCGAGGCTGCGCGAGAACTGGGCAGGGTGGCCGAGGGCTGCGGGCCCAGGCTCCCCAACTCGCACACTGCTGGCACCACGTTTCCCTGGTACCAGGACCTATCACCAAGCCCCAAGCCCCGTGGACCAGCGCATGCGATTGTGCTTCACCGCGCCCTCTGGCCCCGCTTTTCGCCGCCTCCCGCAGATGATCCTGCAGAACTCTACTTGCGTGATTAACTAGCCTTTCCTTGCCACTGACTAGCCTTCCCGTGCCCTTGCCGCCGCCTCCCGCAGATGATCCTGCAGAACGCGGACGCCCGCATTGAGGAGATGCAGGCCCGGATCGACGCTAGCGAGGAGCAGGAGGGGCCGCAGGGGGCGCAGGTGGGCTAGGCGCTGGGGCGAGGGGGGGGGGGCGCTGGTGGGCTCGGGAGCCCGGTCCCGCCGACCCCCGCGTGGCGTTTGTCGGGTTGGGGCCACGCATATCCACGGATCTGACCCTAAGCCGGGTTCGTGCATTAAGCGCTGCGTGCTGCGTGCTGTGCTGTGCCGTGATCCTGGTCCACAGCACGCCGACGAGTTCGCCGAGCTGCTGTCCGCGCGCCACCACCTGTCATCGCTGGCCGAGTCCCTTCTGGCGGCTGTGGAGGACGTTGAGGCGACGGAGGCCGCCGCCATCGAGCGGGCCAAGGTGTGCGACGCGTGCTGGGGGTGTGTTGGCTCCAGCACGGCTTCCGCGGCAGGCCACGTGATACGACGTGACCAACCCAGCCGGGTCGGGGCCGAGGCGCGCGGCAGCGGTGCTTTGATTCTTGACGCCAACGCCTGCGGAAGCCCTTGCCGCAAGCCCCCTCTTCCCCCCCTCCGCCCTCCGCCCTTCCCCTCCCTCCCTTTCCGCCCGCAGGCCCACCACGCCATCTACGGTGACCTCCACGACCTGGCCGCCTCCACCCTTGCGGCCCCAGCCTCCACCTTCTCCTCCTCGCCGCCGGCCTCCACGCCCCAGCCGCAGCCGACCTCAGCCGAGGCTCGGGGCGGTGCAGACCGGGCGCCTGGGGCGGACGCGGGGCCCAGCGGCGGCGCCCAGGAGCAGGCGGCGGAGGCGGAGGCAGTACGTGCTGAGCTGGCGGAGGCGCGCGCCGAGCTGCAGCACAAGGAGGCGTACGTGACCATGGTCACTCAGCAGGTGGGGCGTTGTGTGGCGTGGCGCGGGCGGTGTGGTGTAATGTTGTGTTCCAGTCGGGAGGGGTTGGCTGCTCCTGCGGTGCACAGGCGTCGGGTCAGTTGCGGCGGGAAGGAGGGTGCAGGGATGTTGGAGGTAGGTCTCAAATGGCAAGGTATGCTCACCCCCTCATTTTCTCACTCCGATCCCGTCGCAGCTGGAGGCCGCATCCAGCGGCATGGAGGCCCTCCAACAGGAGCTCAAGACAGCCCAGGCGGAGCGAGACGCCGCCGCCGCCGCCGCCCAGGCAGAGGCGGAGAAGGCAGCGGCCGCCGCCGCCACGCACTCACAGCTGCAACAACAACTAGCAGAGCTACAGCAGGAGGCGGAGCAGCTGCGGCAGGCGGCGGCGGCGGACGGGGACAAGGCGGGCAAGGCCGGGGCCAAGGTCGCGGCGGCGGCGGATGCGGAGTGGCGGATCGGGGAGCTTGAGGCGGAGTTGGCGGAGCTCAAGGAGGTGTTGGACGATCGGGAAGCTGCTGCTGCGAAGCTGCAGGCTCAGCTGAAGGAAGCCGAAGAGGCGCGGGCCGCCGCCGCCGAGGCGGCGCAGGCGGCGGCGGGCTCGGCTCGGGCGGCGGCGGACGCGGCGGCGGCCGAGGCGGCCGAGCTCAACAGCCGAGTGGCCGAGCTGGAGGCTGCCGTACTGGCGGCGCAGCACCAGGCTGAGTCAGCCAAGGCCGCCGCCGCCGCGGCGGCGGCGGAGGGCGGCGACAAGGGCAAGGCGGCCGCCGACGCGCAGTGGCGGATTGGCGAGCTCGAGGCCGAGGTTGAGGAGATGAAGAGCCTCGTGGCCACACAACAGGATGCCGTACGGGCCCAGGAAGACCAGCATGCCGCCGCGCTGGCGGAGCTGCGGCAGCAGCACGCCGCGGCGCTCGAGGCCGCCGCCGCCGCCGCCAGCGGCGCCGCCGAGGCGGCGGCGGCGGAGCGGGGCAAGGCCGCCGCCGCCGGCGAGGCTGAGCCACGCGTCGCGGATCTCGAATCCGAGATCCAGGAACTCAAGGAGCTTCTGGACGAGCGCGACATCCAGCTCACCAAGCTCCAGACGCAGATGCGCGAAGCGGCGGCGGCCGCCGACGGCGCCGCCAGCGCCGCCGCCGCCGAGGCTCGCGCCGCCGATCTGGCGGCCGAGGCCCAGGCCCTTCAGGCCCAGGTCTCTGAGCTCGAGGCCCAGGCACGGGACGCGATCGCGCGGGCTGGCGATCTGGAGTCGCAGCTTACGGAGGCGGCCGCAGCCCTGGCGGAGGCCCGGGCACGGGTGGAGCAGCTGGAGGCGGCGGCGGAGGCGGAGGCAGAGAAGGAGAGGGGTGACCGGGACCGGGAGCAGGAGCGTAAGGTCGCGGCGGAGGAGGCCAAGGCCGATGCGGAGGCCGCTAATGGTGCGGCGGCGGCGGTCGCGGAGGGCAAGGCTGCCGAGTTGATCGAGACCAACGAGAAGATCTCCAAGGAGCTGCAGGTGCGGTTTCCTGAGCGCTTTGCGGCAAGCTCGGGCTGGGCCCGGCAACGGCCTGTTCACTGTTAACTGGGATGTCTTGTCGTTAGGTGGATTTCGGAGCGTGGATCCATCAACCTAACGGATCACGGATTTCCCTGTGGATTTCCCAGCGTTGTGCCGCCGTACAGCACGGGGACGGGTTCATGACTTTCCTATTGCTGTGCGGATGAGATATGCATTCTTCCTGTGTGTGATGCACTTCTGCAGGAGGCCAAGCGCAAGCTGGTGGCTCTGGCCAAGAAGCGGCAGCTGGAGGCGGCGGCGGCGGCCAAGGAGGCGGAGGCCAAGCTGGCAGCGGCGGAGAAGGTGGGGGCGTGCTTCCTAGCATCATGACGGGCATGGCCGCCTGTGGGAAGGCCAGCTGCCCACCTGCACCGTCCAGCTCGGCTTCCCCTTTGAGGCCAGTCCATGCCGCGCTTGTGTCACAGCTTTCATCATCCCGAGCCTCACCAGCGCCTTCGAGGCTAGCCCGACGCTGGTCAGCTGGCTGACCCTTCCGACCCTAGCCCAACCTTCGCCCCTAAATCCTTTTGCCCCTGTGCAGGAGGCCGAGGCCCGGCTCGCTGCCGCCGTCAAGGAGGCGGGCGAGGAGGCTCGGGGGCTGCGCACTGATCTGGCGGCGGTGCAGGCGGCCGCGGAGGCGGCGGAGGCGGAGCGCAGCAAGCTGGCGGCGCGGGTGGCGGAGCTGCAGGCCTCGGTGGCGGAGATGCAGCGGGCGGCGCAGGCGGCGGCGGCGGAGGCGGGGCAGCGGGAGTCGCTGCTGCAGGTGGGGAGCTTTGGGGGTGGGGCCGTGGGGCGGGGCGTGGGGTGGGGAGGGGCGGGACTGCGACGTAAGTCAGGGGGTGCGCGTTTGCTGGCCCGGGGGGGTCGTGTGAAGGGCTGGCGCAGGCGGGGTTGCGGCCAGGGGACATTGCCTTGAGGCATGCATCCACGTCGGTTCTGGCTTCACCGCACCCACCACCCCTGCGGCCAGGCGATTGGGCCTTGAGGCGTGTGCGGTGCGGTGCGGGCCGCTAGCCTGCGGCGCGTCTCGGTCCTCCATCATCACGCCCACCACTCCACCCACCACCTTTCCCATCACCACCTCCCTTACTGGCAGGAGTACAAGTCGCTTGCGGCGCAGAAGGAGGGCGCTGCGGGCGCCACAGCCGCCCGCATGGAGCAGGAGATCAAGCGTCTCAAGGTGGGGCGGGGGCTGGACGCGGGGGGGTGTGCGCTCGTGTTGCTAAGGGGCCCGTGTACGCTCTTGTCACCAAGGGGCCCGTCGTGGTAAGGACATGACACGGACTGCGCTTCGCCACGCGTATCTCCAATGGAGACTTGCCCTGACCGGGCGGCGTCAGTCCCCTAGGCCTCCTGTGACCCTGCCCTCGACTCACCACGCGGCCTTGCCCCTTCCTCACCACGCCTTCGCCTCTGGCGTAGGCAACGCGATCGTCTTGAATATCGTCTCAAATGCTCCCCACGCCTGCCCTTCCTCCCTCCTCGATCCTGCTCAGCAAAAAGCACCTCCCTCCTCACCCCCCGCCCACCCAGGCTGAGCACGAGGCGGCGGTTGGCAAGGTCCAGTCCAAGCTGCGCGACCGCGAGGTGGAGGTGGAGTCCCTGACGGCGGCCCTGACGCGCGCCGAGAAGGAGGCGGCGGCGGCGGCCTCGGAGGCGACGGAAGCGCGGCGCTCCGCCACCGCCGCCGCCAGCGGCTCCACGGCGGAGGCGGCCGCGGCGCGGGCCGAGGCCGAGGTGCTGCGGACCGACCTGGCGGCGCTCAAGAAGGAGCTCGAGGCCGAGCGGGCAAAGTGGGTGATTGCGGGAGGGCGAGCTTGGGGAGTGGCCCTGTGCAAGGCAGGCTGGGCTGGAAAGCATTTTGGGGGTTCTCTAGACGACTGGGCGCAGGGCAGCGAACAGGGGGTGACATGCGCAAGGCACGAAGGCCCGCCCGCTCTGCTCCCTCCTCCTCCCCCCGCCCCAGGTCCGCCAAGGCCCTGGACGAGGCCCGCAAGCGCCTGGCCAAGGCCCAGAAGGCCCAGCACGCGGCCGAGGTGCAGCTGGCGGAGGCACGCGGCAAGGCGCAGGCGAGCTCGGGGGCGAGCGCGGGGGTCCGGGGCGTGCCGTGGGGGTTGCGACTGCACACGGCGGACGGCGCCGTGTGCTGGCGCAGGCAAGCGAGCGAGCGCTGAGGCGCGTGGAGCTGGAGCTGGGGCTGCTCTGGGGAGGAGTCTCGTGGGCGCAAATCTCCAGGAGATGGGGAAGCATGCGGCCCGGCCGCGGTCCTCACCTCCCCCCCCCCCCCGCTCCCGCTCCCGCCGCCTCCGCAACAGCCTCTCCCCGCCTCTCCCTCACTCCTCATCCCACCACCTCGCACACACACCCGGCCCCCGGCTCACACGAGCAGCCCTTCACACACCACATCCCTGGCACAACACACCACCGACCCATGCCGCACAACCCCTACCCCCATCCCAAACCGCCTCTCCCCCTCGCTCCCTCCCCCACCGCAGGCCGACGCCGCGGGCGTCACCGCCTCCCTGTCGCTCTCACACCCCAACCACCTCCCTCAACCCCAACCACCTCCCAACCACCTCCCTCAACACGTTCCTTGCCATGGCCACCCCGTATGCCACCGCAGGCCGACGCCGCGGGCGCAACCTCCGCTGCACTCCCGCACTTCGTCACTTGCACTCACATCGTCGCATGCCCATCACGCCCGGGTCCTACCGCCCCCACCGCAGGCCGACGCCGCGGGCGTCACCGCCCAGCTGTCCGTGGCCCAGCAGCAGCTGGAGGGGCTGCGGCGGGACAAGGAGGCGGCGGAGGCGGAGCTGCGGGACTACAGGAACCGGGCGCAGGTGGGCAGCGGCGGGGCGGGGCGGCGGCGGTTGCGGACCTGGCGGTTGCGGAGTTTGGCGCATCACGCCTGGTTGGGCGGCGGCGGTTGCGGAATGACAACCCCAGCCCAGGCAGATGCATGCTATTACCCTTCCCTACAGGGTTTGACGCATCACGGTATGACTGGGTACTGTATTGGTCCCTGATCTTTCTGGCTACCGGTAGTCCAAAGCCTTGCCCGTTTGTTCCCGCCTCAGGCCCTGCTCAAATCCAAGGACGCCGAGATTACTAAGGCCCGTGAGGCGGCGCACTCAGCCGCCGCCGCCGCCGAGAGCGAGGAGCTGGCGGCGGTCCGCGGGCAGCTGGCGGCGGCGCTGGCGGCGGCGGCGGAGCAGGAGCGCGAGGCAGCGGAGGCGGCGGAGCGGGCGGCGGCAGAGGCGGCGGACGAGATCGGGCGGCTCAAGACGCAGCTCGAGCAGGCGCAGTCGAACGCCGAGTACTACCAGGTACGGCACTGTACGGCAGCGTACGACATGCGTGCTTGCGCGTGCCCGGGAGCGCCCCAGTTGTCGTCTTGACTCTGCGACACACGCCTCCCTCTATGTCATGAGCACCTCAACTATCGTCATCCCCCCCCGTCATCCCCCCCGTCATCCCGGCCCCTCAACCCCGCCACCCTGTCAGGGCCCAGGCCGCCGCCGCCGACCTCTCTCGCATCCCTCACGCCATGTCTCACGCTCCCTGTCTTGACCCCACCACCTTGCAGGGCCTCACGCAGCGCGCCCAGGCCGCCGCGGACGACTACTCCCGGCGCGTGGAGGCGCTGGAGGCGCGGCTGGCGCACCACAGCGCCGAGGGCGAGGCGGGGCGGCGCGCGGCGGAGGAGCTGGAGGCGGCGGCGGCGCGGGCGGCCGAGCTCATGGTGGGGGGCTTGGGGGGCCTGCTGGATTGATTGCTTGGGGACGCTTTGCCGCACTACTTTGCCGCACTACTTTGCCGCACTACTTTGCCGCACTATTTTGCCACCGTTTGGTCGGGTGGCTGGGTGAGGACTGCCCTTCCGTCCTCTCACAGCCCTTATTCGCCCTGTCCCACCCTGCCCGCTTGCCCGCCCCCCCTTCCTGGCCCCCTCCTCACCCCTCCCCAGGCGGAGCTGGCCGCTGTCCGCGAGGAGCTGCGCTCCTTCCGCTCCTCCTCGGAGGCGCTGATGGAGGCCAAGGACGCCGAGGTGCTGGTGCTGGTGAGGCGGAACGCGCTGCTGCAGGTGGGAGGCAGGGGGAGGGGGCGGGGTTGGGGGTTGGGAGGGGCTGAGAGAGAGGGGGCGGTGGGGAAGCGCATAGGTGGGCGCATGGGGAGGAGGGGATTGTTCTCGGCGCAGGCGCAGGGGGTTGTCAAAAGATGCCTGGGAAGGTTGGTGAGTGTGCGAGGGAGCGCCGGTCTTGAAGATGCCGACGGCCAGGCATGCTAGGGACACATACAGGAAACCGTTGTCACCACCATGGGCCTCCGTCGAAACCAATGCCTGCCTCCCAACGCTGCCAACCCTCTGCAGGAGGAGGCGGTGGCCACTCGGCACGCCGCCGCCGCCGCTGAGGCCGCCGCCGCCGAGGCGCAGGCTGCGGCCGCCGCCGCCCAGGCTCAGGCCGACGCGGCGGCGGCGCAGATGGAGGCGCGGGCGCGGCGGGCGGCGCTCCTGGACGACAACGACCGCCTGGAGGTTGGTTGGTTGGTTGGATGTTGCCGTTGGCGGTTGACGGTTGACGATCTGCCCTGCTTCTCTACTCATCCCTCTCGCCGTTTATGCGCCCTCGCCAGCTGACCTGTCCCTCCACCGCGCCCGGTCCGCACCCTGCCCGATACATTCCACCCTCACCTTCCCCACCCCCGCTCCCTGCCCTGCTGCCCCGCAGGAGGCAGCCTTGGCCGCCTTCAACCCCCCGCCCCAAGCGCCCGGGTCCACCCCGGGCCCCGGCTCGGCCCTCCACTCCCGCCACGACTCCTCCACCCCCCTGCCGCTACACCGCGGCTCCCGGCTCAGCTCCAGCGACGGCGGCCCGCCCGACATCCTGGGCGCCCTCATCAAGCCCGAGTCCCTGTCCCTCGCCGCCGTCAACGCCGACGGCCGCCGCTCGAGCGGCGGCGGCGGCGGCAGCTCCGCCGCCGCGTCCGGCGCCGACGGCGCCGCCGACGAGCTGGCGGCGGCGCTGGCGCAGCCGCTGTCCCGCGGCGGCGGCGGCTCGACGGCGGCGCTGCTGCCGCCGACGCCGTCCGCCGAGAACGGGCCCAACGCGTCCCCGCTGGGCCCTTCCGCCGGCGGCTCGTCCGCCGAGTACCACTTCGCCGTCACGGGCGACGCGCAGCACGCGGCGCAGCACGCACAGCACGCGCTGCAGGCGGCGCGCACTGAGGTGCTGAGCCTGCGGGGCCACGTCAGCTCCTTGGAGCGCGAGGTGGCGGAGCTGGAGAAGGAGGTGGCGCTGCGGGAGGAGATGGAGCGGGCGCTCAAGGAGAGCGTGAGGGACATGGAGCGCGCGCTCAAGCGCCAGGCCAAGGGTGGGTGGTCAAGGGGAGAGGGAGAGGAGGGGACAACGAGGGGGAAGGACAGTGGAGGTGCTTGAGAGCGGGCCCTCTCTGGCGCAAGGCCAAGGGTGGGTTTGTGTGCGCGTGGCCGGGGTGGAGGGAGTGGACGCCCGTGCAGCGAGGCGGAGGGAAGGGACGAGGAAGGGGGGAGGGGAAGGGGGGACATGGGACGCGCCCTGATGCGCTAGGCCAAGGGTGGGTGGGTTGGTGGCCCACCCAGCCCGCGCCGCCAACCTGTTGCCCCCAACCGCCCCAACTGCCAGCCTCCCCAACCGCCAACTGCCCCAACCGCCAACTGCCCCAACCGCCGCCGCAGGCGCCAACGTCATGGACGCCGAGTACCTCAAGAACACGGTGATCAAGATGTTCTGCACCGGCGAGGCGGAGGCGCTGCTTCCCGTGTTCGCCACCATCCTGTCCTTCAGCCCCGAGGAGACCAAGCGCTGCAAGGATGGCCTAGCAGCCATACACCGGGTGCGGCGCGGCGCGGACGGACATGCACGCACGCACGCTCGCACTTGCGCTCGCCCATCCGCGGGGATGCCTGCCTCGCTGCCTTGGCTCCCGGCCCCGCCTTCGTTCTGATCCAACGGCCTAGAGAGTGCGCCCGTTGGAAGCCGTGCGTGGGCTCTTTCGTGGCGCTGCCTTGACCGTCGTACTATGCCGTGCCATGACCTGTGCTTGTTCTTTGTCCGTTGGCGTTCGGTCCCGCAGGGCGAGGTCCCGCTGCCGGGAGCGGCGGCGGCGGTGGACGCATCCCTGTCCGCCATCACGAGCCTGTCCAGCTGGACGTCCTGGCTTGGGGGAGGAGGGAGCACGCCCAGTAAAGGCGGCGGGAGGTAGCATGTGGGTCGGGCGGGGTGGGGTGTGGGTGGGGTGGGGCGGGGTGGAGGGGCAGCGGCAACGGCGGGTGACGGGTGGACAGGGCACAGCAGCAGTTGGAGCAGGAGCGGTTGTTTGGCACGACCACACAGGTACTGGTGGAGTCTGTAGGCTGGGCGGAAATGGAAACGGATAGCAATGACGAGGAGCAAAGGCTCGAGGGTATGATTGCCTGCTTGCGGTCTTGTGTCGCCCAGGGGCAGACAGGGTCGGGTGGCGAGCACAGGTTTGCCCCCCGGTACGCCGCGATGCTAGACGGAGCTTTGCTGCTAGGAGAGGGCAATGCATTGGGAAGGCTGTTGTCAGGGCAGGTGCAAGTGCAGGGGAAGGAGAGCGCCAAGAGGAGAGAGGGAAGGGCTGCGTTAAGGCGACACTGGGCTGAATCGTGGGTTTGATGCGGCAGATCGGAAGCAAGGCCAGTCGGATGTATGAGTAGTAGGCTAGGTGGGGGTTCGGCTGCTTGGCAGGTAGGACGCACCCTGCCTTCAGCCCCTCGAAAGGTATCTCCATGTACCGGTACTCTGCACTTGTAGGACGCAAGAGACGAGGATAGACCCAAGTCTCTTACGCCCATCTCTCCGGCCCCGGAGCGACCAGCCGTGCCAAAAGACGCAAGTGCCCGGACATGAGCCGGCCAGAAGTCAAAAGAACGTATTGGTTGGTGGGACGCAGTGACGTGCATGCAGGGAAAAGCAGTTGCGTGTGCCCCAGTCGAACGCCCATGCACGGCGACTGTCCCGTTGGAGCCACCCAACCCCGCCCGACCCCGCATTCCAAGCCGTTACAACTAAGCTTCATTGCGGAAACGAGCAAGTATGGGGCAATGCAGCGCTCGAGAGCATTGGAGGCCTCGGGCGGGCCGAGTCACGCGCCCGAAGAGGCCAAACACGGAACCGTTTCCGGCGCGCGAGTCTACCTCAAACGTCTCAACCCGGATGCAGCACTTGTTCGCCTACTGCAACTGAGAGTTCGTATGCTCGAGCGTGCCAGCCAGGATTTGGCGAAACCCACGAGCCGCACGGGACTACCGAGAGAAGAGTTTCAGCAGAGTTCTTGGTGTGTGTGTTCTTCTGTTTTGTATGGGAGTGTTATACACGACAATACAATGAATTCACATGCAAAATTCTAGTCCAGGCAGCTCAGGCTATGGCGCTCTCGCGGAGGCTGTGGCTGACAACGTGCCTGGTGGTGCTGGCAGCGTCCTGCTGCTTGGGAGCATCCGCGCTGTCGCCATGCGCGTCAGCTATCGTGTCGTTGGCCATGTAAGAGGCCCAGCGAGACCCTCCCCGACTCTCGCCAGTGGGTTCCTGACCGGATGGAATGGATTCGTTTCCGTAGGTCGACACCATCAGCCTCCGTTCCCCAAGCTCTGGAGGGCTTGCTGGCAAACGATTCCCGCTGTGCATGCCCGACTGCTCCGCCGCTCGCGGTCGCTGGACCGCTTCCTGTGACAAGTCCACCTCTTCCAGCAAGTATGATGCCACCGGCGTCGAGCGACAAGGTGCGCGGCTGTGGCTTTGAGGGAGTAATCGTAGGGCTGTCCTGTCGGGTTCTCCGGGAGGCCTGTGTGCTCACACAGCGCGCGGCATCCCCTCGAATCATCGCGGATTGTGCGACGCGGTCGCCGAAACGTGCGCGGTCGCTGAGATCAGCCGCACCGTTACCTCGACAGTTACTAGGCCGACACAAAGCGAGCGCTGAGGAGGGGAAGGGGTTGCACAGACTGCAGAGGCAGGCTCGGGGAGGGGCTGGCTGCAGGTTGAGATGGCCACTGACCGGCGAGGCCAATATAGCTGGCAGTTGGCAGTTTGCTCGAGAAAGAGAGAAGGGGGAGACTCCACTCGCATTGCTGGGGGTGGGGGCGGCGTGGAGACACGCAGGGAGCTCGCCAACCTCTGGCCTCACGCAGTGCCAGTGGGGCCGCGGCTGCCCACGGGTCTTGGTCTTCCGGAGAGGCTCTCGAGCGTTTCTTACCGGGGAACAGGGCGGGAACAGGGCGGGCGAGTACGAGTTGTCCATTCCGTGGCTTCTGGCCCTGCCGCCCCACGCCCCCGACACATGCTAATATCCCCCCGACCCTTCGTCCCCAGGGACTGACATGGATGGTCCTTCCAGGCTGGGTGAGGCCGGGTGCGGGTACTGACGCGGGCAGCTGCCGGCGCCTGACTCATACAGCCCCGGAGAGGGGCTTGACACGGACCCCTACGTATCAGGAGCGAGCATTACCGTAGGGCGGGGGACACCTTCCTCTGCCTATCACGTATCAGGGAGTGCAGTGCACCCAGAAGCCCAGCCCACCGTCCTGCGGTACCGCACTGACGCAGCCGCTTAGCTCTTTGTATGTCGCGGGTCTATCTGGCGTGCAGGCCAACGGTATCCTCTTGACAATGGCCAAAGAGTTCCTGCACACCCCGCCGTACGACGCGGCGCTCGCGCACTTCACGGGAGGTCTACCGGCGCTGCCGGATATCTCCCTGTTCAAGGTCGGTGGGCTGCTCACAAGCACACAGGCCGTCGTGCCTTCCGTTCGTGAGGCGTGCGTGGGTGGAGGGGGATACACGGCTGAGCTTAGGCAGGAGCGCAGGTCAGGTTGGTTGGAAGAGGGTAGACGGGACGGGGTTGCGGTCTGTGTCGCCTACATGCGCCCTTGTGGGTTGTGGCGCGCCAGGCTCTGAGGCCGGCCTCTTACCCAAACTCCCCGCAGAACGCCTCAGAGGTGACCTACCTGACCGCACGCATCGGTACGACCAGTCCGTACACGATGTACAGGTGGGCAAGGTGCACGTGGCCAGGCATGAGGCATACACGGCACGGTGGCACGTGCGGGGCTTGAGCATTGCCCAGGAAGCTTGGCAGTCTGCCTGTGCCAATAACGTACAACAGCTGGTGAAAGGTTTCTTGCCGCCCGCCCGCTTGCAGCATGGACACATCGGGTGTGCGTGTCGAGAGCCTGAACTTGCAGCAACCGCAGTACAATATCCCGGAGAACGCGCATCTGACGGAGGTGGGCCGCGGCACTGACACCTCCGAGGCAACCGCATGAGGGCTAGAATGCGGGTGCCCTGTCGCGCACCGTTGGAGCGGGATCCTGGCGTCGCCTTGACCTCCCGATCCCCGGTCCCAAACGCCCCGCCGCAGGTCAACGCATCCCCGCACGGAGCCGTGCACCCCCGTACCTACCTCCTCATGTTCGTACGGCAGGACGTTCTTGACTACTTCAACCGTCCCGTACCAACGGACTGGGAAGAGCTCTTGCAGCTTCTGGTCGACCACGCAGCAGCTCGGGCCATGGCAGCCGCGGCGGGGCCCGCTGCTGCTGCGATGCTGCCCGAGCACGGGCTGTGCGTCACGACACAGGTGGGTGGGTGCGGCGTGCTGCTGGAAATGCGACATTGTTGAGCTGAAGCAGGATGCAACTAAGAGCGAGCTTAATTAGGCATCGTCTGATGCAGAAGCAGATGTCTCTACGTTCTCATGCTTGCCCTCCTCCTCCTGATCTCCCCTCAGCCGTCGTGTGGTCGTGCCGGGGACCTCCTGGCTGCCCTCGCTGCGTCCGTGGTGCAGACCCGGGGTACATCCCAGGTCAGCTTCGGCTCAGGTCCTGGGAGGGGGCGCAGGCGAGGCTTGCAGGGGACCCGGTCCGCTGCCGTTGTCCGTCCTGCCCCAAGCCTAGGGACCAGGGACTCGCTCGCGCAGCAGGGGACGCGACGGCTTGCTCCTGTCAGTCTGCCTCGTTGCGCTGCGCCAACCACCAACCGCCAACTCCCAACCGCTGCAGGGCTACGTGTACGACCTCCTCCAGCCACCGCCTGCTGCCGAGCCTCTTACCGACGGCCCCGGCTGGCGCTACGCAGGCAGGCAGGGGGGCGGGGTGGGGGTATTTTTTCGGGCGGGGTGGGGGGACACGTGCTGCCGCCATGAGTCCAGAGGGAAACCCAAGTGCTATGTTTCGATAAGGCCGTGCCATGACATGACGCCCATCTGCACTCGTTCAACTGCCCTAACGGCTTCTTCGCAAACGGAAGTTCTAGTAAGCCTTCTTTGCCTCCTCCCCCGCAGCGTCGATGTTCTCCCGCCTGCTCCACTTCAATGCGCCTGGCGGAAATGCCTCCGACCCACATGCCACACTCGAGGACGGAGCCTCGGTCTTGAGGGCTGGTACCGAGTGCCCGGCCATGAGCCCAGAATTCGCTGAAGGGTGAGGCCGACCAAGGGTTCTGCTGAGTAGCATTTGCTGGGGACCCACCCAAGCCCAGCTCTGCCGCATGCATGAGCGGACTGTCAGACCATGCGAGTCGTGTGCCTGTCGAACGCAGGTCCTGCCTCATCACATTCGAGTGGGAGGCCTGACCCATGCTTGCTCGTCCTGTGTCGTATCCGCACAGGTCCTGCCTCATCACATTCGAGTGGGAGGCCGCCTTATGGTTGCAGTCCAGAAGCGAGGTCTTCAGGCGGCCGGGCGCTGTGCGCGTGGCTCCCCTGCCCGGCAGCCGCATCGTGATGGAGGCAGGCACCAACGGAACCCTGCAGAGCTGCAACGCGAGCAGCTGCGCGCTGTCGTCGACGCACGACGAGCGATACCTCGGGGGTGCCAACGCAACCCCTGACTCCGCAACTGGATTGGGAGGGTCGATGATGTCGTACATCAATCGAGCGCCCATGGGTGAGTCATGCGGCGGGGGCTGATGAGGAAGCACTCATCCCCGTGATGCGCTGCCCTGAAAGTGTGGGTTTGTTTCACATCCGCTCATCCCTGATCCCAACGCCCCAGGTGCAATGCTCGATCTTCGGGCCGAAGTCAACACAGTGTCTGCAGGCGCATCGGCAATGGAGATCTGGGCCATACTGCTCGGCCTCGCCGACCGCATTTCGTACGGCTCCCGTGATGTACGCCAGAACATGACTAATGCAGCGCGCGCTGCGCTGGGCTACACGCGCAACAATGACGGGTCGTGGGATGCCACGGCCTATGCTAAGACGCCGTGGTGGAAAGCAAAGTCGAATGACTTTGCCATAGGGCCTTACCTGGCGATGGGCTTCGACGCCGGCTTTGTCAACTCTTACATCCAAGTAAGCGTGTGGGACACAGAGACGGTAGGCAGGCTGTTGGCCTTGAAGAACGGCGCTCAGTCCCGTCCTTGACCTTCCCGTCCCCGCCTCCCCCAACCTTGTCCTCAGGCGCTGTGGCACGCCGTCCACCACCCCAACATGGCGCTCGATGTGCCCTCGCCGCTGCTCCTCAACTGGTACCGTTGGGGCCTGGGCTGGGCCGCCGCCCGCCTCGCAGCATCCTCTGTGCCGGTGGGCCCCGTCACCACGACAGTCTACAGCTCGTCTGCCGCGGCGGGGTCAGGGCCGGGTCGCAGGTTACAGCAGGCCCAATCGGGCAGCGTTGCAACCCTTAGTGTGGGCTCGGACGCAGCGGCACCGCCAGGGGATGCTCAAGACGAGCACGCAAGGGACACGCTGGCAGCGCTGACGTCGTTCATCAGGCTGGTGAGTGAGGGGTTACATTGCGCTCCACTTCAAGGCCCAGCCAGTGTTAGCAGGAGGCACGAGCCTAGCGGGGCCCACCAGGAGACAGGGACCAAGCAAAACTCATTTCCGTGCTGCCTTAATTTAAAGACAACCACATTGTCCGGCATGTACGGCGCAGGTCGTCCAAGCCCACGGCCCTGCCCTGGTACGGCAGACATACGTGTCGTACATCGGGGGGCAGTACGCGCCACCAGCCGCGGCGTACGCGGCAGCGCACGAGACTACTGGCGAGAGCCGTGACTGGTGGGTGGTCCGGCTACCTGTAAGGACCGATGTGGATCTGGATCTGGATCTGCATGGACCTGGTTTCAGTCCCTTCCATGGTCCTCAGTGGCGCTTCACCCCTTCCGCCCCGTACAGTAATGCTGGCCCTCGTGGCGCCCATGCTTCGCCTTGGCCAAGCAACCCTCCCGCTCCCCCCATCGTCCCCCCCCCCCCAGGCTCGCGGCCGCCATCGCGGTACCCATTGTGTTTGTGCTGGTGGTCGCCGCCGTCGCCCTCCTGCTCGTGGCCCTGCACATGCGGAGGAGCAACAGGGACCTGTGGGGGCGCGTGCGGGCGCCCCGCGCGGGGCCCGACACGAGCCTGCTCGTGTCAGACGTGCAGGTGGGGAGGGGCCGAGCTATGCAGCGGTAGCAGGGTATGCTCTCGGTTGTTTGAACGCCCCATCCTGGCTCCTCTTTCCCCCGTTCGCCAGAACTCGACCCTCTTGTGGGAGGCGCTGGATACTTCTGTTATGGAATCGGCCATGCAGAAACACCACACCGTCATGCGCCGACTGCTGTCAAAACACAACGGCTACGAGACGGCCACAGAGGGTGGGTGGGTGGCTGGGGGTGGGTGGGTGGGTGGGTGGGTGGGTGGGACCCCAGGCACGGTGCCTGCATGCATCACATGACGGGAGAACTCATCAACCCCCTCGCTCGCGCAGGCGACTCCTTCCTGCTCGCCTTCTGGAGTCCCGTCAACGCATGCGCCTACGCCGCAGGTAAGGCCGCGGAGGCTGGGCGAAAACCTGTGCAAACCCTGTCACTGGCTTCCACACCTGTCACCCTTCTTACCGCTCCTGTTTCCTGACCCCATGATGACCGTCCGCCTGCCCCATTTCCTCACAGACGTGCAGCTTGCCCTTCTGGATGTGGACTGGCCTGCGGAGCTGCTCAAACAGGACGACGGATGCGAGGTGGGGCTCGGGCTAGGCCAAGCTAGGTGGGCCCCGCTACCGGCACGGACAGTGAGATGAGGGTCACGTAGGGTTGCTTCCATCCCCCCGCTACCTGGCCATTGCTTCAATCTCCCCGCTACCTGGCCCCAAGTGGGTTGAGTGCCACCAACCACTTGCACCTCGCCTGTTGGCTTGCTTTGAGCATGGCCGGCACCTCCCCTTCACTCTCATACCTCCGCTCTGCTTTCCATCTCCCTCCTACACAGGTCCTTGTTCGCGTCACGAACCAACAGCAGCAATCCCTGTGCAAGATCACCGCGCCAGCCAGCGAATCGACCGGCGGTGTCACCCACACAGCAGGCTTCGCTGCCACCGTCCGGTCCGCTCTCAGCAACAGCTACCGAACCAGCCCCGGCGGCCACCACGCGACCGGCTCGTCGTCCGTGGCAGCAGCACCGGTAACAGCTTCCCCCTTCCTCAATTACCAACGCGCCTCCTCCAACGCCAGCTACGGAATCCACACCAGCGGACCGGGGCGGAGCGTTCGGTTGTCGAATCGCTACGCGGGTGGAGCTACAAGCGCTGTGTCGCCGACCTTCGAAGGACCAACCACGCCCTCGCCGCGCCCGTCCATCTCGCACGTGTCGGTCCTGATCAACGGCAGCAACCAGGAGAGTGCGAGGTCGGCGATATGCGGCGGCGACATTTTGGAGATGGCCACATTCGACGCAGAGGCAGCGGTCGAGGCCCTTGCGGCCGAGAGCAGCGCGCACCCCACGCAACCGGCAGCGGCCCCCGTCGTTCGCAAGGCTTCTGCTAGTGGAGCCGCCCCGGCCCCAAAGGTGCGTTCGGAGGGTGCCTTGCCGTACACTGGCCCAATTGCCGTACACTCCAGCTGTCGTACGTTATTACTAAGCCCTCGTTTGGGGCGCTCACTCGTCTTCCTCCGCCAGGCTGACAGTGCCACGTGGCGTCAGCGCCGGGGTCTGACGGCGCAGGACTCCCGCTTCTCCAGCGCGGCGTACAGCCGCGAGTTTGCGCTCGACGACAACGAGGATGAGGCATGCGTTGCGTGGTGAGTGGGTGCCAAGGTTGCAAATTGGTGCGCCAGGTTGCATGCTGCTGCGTTCTTTCCGTACCGGGGCTAGCCATCGCATGCACAGTCTCGAATATAAAGATCTTTGCTGACATGCCGCTGCTGATGCTCGGTCCCCTCAGGCGGGAGTCGCTGCTGGCGTCGTTTCCAATCCTCGCCGTACCGGAGATGTCTGTCGTACGGGTGAGGAGCAAGGAGAATGTGCGAAAGGATGGCTGGATGCATGGACCGGGGTTTGCCGGGTTGCATGGCGCCATGCCACTATTCAACTCAGCTCACAAACACTGCATGAACGAAGTAGGGCGCTTGAGAGGGCATGCGTGTAGCTCGACCTGATGTCCCCTGCGCCGGCCCCTCCGCCCCTCCCCCAGGCCGACGGCAAGGGCGGGCGGCAGCTGCGCGTGTGCCACCGGGGCCTGCGAGTGCGCATGGGCATTCACTCGGGGCTGGACAGCGACGAATCCATCATCTTCAACAAGGTGCGTACGGAGAAGTGTACGGATGGATGTACGGCATGTCGTACTGCACTTGTCATAAATAATGCCGTACTGGTCCAAAACTCATAGCTGGACCCCGCTGGAATGTGCCGCAGCCGTGCATGCGTCTGACCGTACCGCGCGCCGCACTGCCGTACACGCATGCAGGTGTCCATGACGTACAAGTACTACGGCGTGTTTGCGGAGGCGGCGCACGCGGTGACCGAAGCTGTGCCTGGTGGCCTAGTGGCGCTTTCAGGGGCGGCCTTCAATCGGCTCAAGAACGCTAGGGGCGCGCTAAATCTGAAGGCCTCCTCGGAAGCAGGTGCGCTAGTGTACAAGCTAAACCTTCATGAAACGAGTCAGGCCACGACAGCTAGGAACACCATAAGCCTCATGCCAGCTAAGAACCCGAGGGTCTCCCCCATTTCCAGTCCTCGACGTGTCATTCCGTCTGTGGCCTTCTTGCCTCTCAAGACTCTCAAGATTTCCCGACCCAACCATACTGCCCCCATCAGGGTTGCTGGGCGGCGTGCGCATCAGTTACGCCGGCCACCACCTCCTCAGCGGCGGTGCCCATATGCGCCGTCGCGGCAGCGTCTATTGCGCACCCGCCGCATCCGGCGTCACCGACCTAGGACTGATGTACACCGCTCGCAGCACCCTCGACGGCACTGCGGATGGTACTGCAGATGGTACGGATGTCTGTGCGGTTGCAGCCGTGGATACCGAGGCACAGCAACGGGCCGAGGCGGAGGCGGAGGCCGAGGCTGCCGCGGGGGACGGCGTACCCCTGTACCTTCTGGTCCCCCGCGACCTGTCCTGCCGCCTGGCCTACTGCCCGCCGCTGCGCACGGCGGCGGAGGTGCAGCTCGGCAACCAGTGGGCGCCCACGGGTGCGTGTTTGGGGGGCAACTCGGCTTCGGTTGTAAACCCTTGGGATCAAGGCCCCGGTACCCCCTGCCCAGACCCCCACAATCAGTAACGCCCTGTCTTCGATGACCGGCCCCCCGCAGGCCTCATCTGCGTTGGCTTCATGAAGGTGGTTGGCGCCAGCACGCTTCAGACCGAGCTGCCGGCCGCCGCCGCCAAAGCGCTGGCGACGTTTCAGCGCTTCGTGTGCCGCCGGCTGGGGGCGGCCGGGGGTTTCCTGGTGGAGGGCGGAGACGGACTCGTGCTCACGGCCTTCAGGTGGGCTCGGGTGTGAGCGGACTCCAGGACGCCCTGCAACCTTGAAGCCGCAGGGCTTTCTTGTTCCTTGACACTCCTTTTTCTATGGAGCTGTGTGCTTGTGAAAATCATACTCAGTCTCTGTGAGTTTGTGCCTCCGCCCCTCTTGTGCCCCCAGGTCCCCCGCTGCTGCCATCACGTGGGCCCTGGACTGTGTCGAGGTGAGGGGGGGCGGTGACGGCCGGGCTCTTCTAGAGGCCTAGGCCTAGAGCCCTATTAGTATTCCTGCGGGTGCGACCAGCCGGCCATTTCACCAGCTTTGGCCCTGGACTGTGTCGCTGAGGTGAGGGGGTGGGCAAGGCCGAGGCCCCACGCGAGGCGGGCAAGGCTGGGGCCCCATGAAGAGACCCCTCTGACCTCGATCCCTCGTCCCTGCTGGCTGCTCCTTTGTGCCTTCTCTCCAGGGCCTGAAGGAACTGGTGAGCGTCGCAGTCTAGGATCTAGCCGGCGGGTGACGGTTTGCTTCGAAGTACAGGATCGCAAGGGTGCCAGAAGCAGTGCGCCTTAATGCTCTTTAGGAACTATGCGTCCCAAGCGCAAGGCTCTCGGCTCTCCTGTATGTCATGTCTATGCCCCCGCATGTGTCCCCACGGCAGCCCTGGTCGTACGAGCTGCTTCAGCACGAGCTATGCGAGGAGGTATTCAGCTTCGACTCGGCCCTGGGCGCTGGCGGAGTCGTCGGAGTCGGAGGCGGAGGCGGCCCCTCAGCGCCCGCTGCTCCGCGCAGCACGCACCCGGCGCGCGCGCAAAGCAGCAAGGACCACGCACACTCACACCACGACTTTGGCGTCGATGACGTGGCGCCGGCCGCCGCGTCATCGTCCAGCGGCGGGACCGGCTCCACCTGTGCGGACTCCGGCAGTGAGATCAAGGCCCACGTGGCTGCATCGAGCGCCAGTGCGACCGTGCGCTCCGCCGCAGGGGCCAGGAGCAGCGGCATGCAGGTGAGCTCTGCAGCGTGCTGTGCATGCCATGGACTTGTGCCGTGCCGTGCTGTGCCGCCGGCGCTGGCGCAGGACCAGTGGCATGCAGGTGGGCAACTGCGTACGCTGTCTTGTGTCCGACCCTCACTTGGTGGTCCCATCCCTCCGCCCCCCCGCCCCGCGCAGGTGGTGCGTGCCGAGGCGCTGCGGGCCGCACGGCAGGTGCTGTACCGGGGCCTGCGCGTCAAGGTGGGGGGGGGCAGGGTGGGGTGGTGGGGAGAGGCCAGAGAGGCAGTGAAAAAGCTCGATGGGGAAGGTCTGTCTGCGGAGGTGCCTGAGACTACCCACCCTCCTCGCCCCCCCAGGTGGGCATGGACGTTGGCCACGTGGGCCACGCCCTGGGCGCCACGTCAGCGCGGATCGAGTACCGCGGCAAGGTGCGTGACTGGACGAGCACGTGTCAGAACGCACGTGTTTGTTGCCGCGTGACGTGCACTCGTGGACTACCGTCACCCCTGACTTGCCCCCACCCCCACCCACCCCGGCCCCCAGGTCATGAACCGGTCCGCCCGCATCGCTGGGTTCGCCTCCGCCGGTCAGGTCTGCGTCAGCTCGGCGCTGTGGCAGGTGCGTCGTCCCTGTGCACCTGCCAGTCAGCTCCCCATCGCAGACACGACCTCTTAGGCACTGCTGAACGAACTGGCCCATTGCTGTTTCATTACCGGTACTCTTTGGGATGACCTGCCTCCCTGGTGTGATCCTGCTTTCGCCGTGTTGTACCGCCTCAGACTGCTGACGTCAGCGGCGCCTTCTATGAGTCAGATCGGCCCATCGTGGGCCTCAGCATGGGCCTGATCCCACTCAAGGGGGTGGCGGCGGGCATGGAGATCCTGAGCTGTGTACGGCAGATGCCGGTAGAGCAAACCCAACCCAGCAGCAGCCGTCGCTAACCCCTGGCGGCGCTGATACTCGTTTCGTAATCGGGCTGAGCGGCCAGCGGCCTAGCAGCTAGCCGCCGAAGTGATTTCAAGGATGGTTTGCTTCATGGGATGCGCTTGATGACCCTGTTGGGTATACCTTGCTGGAACGCAAATAGCGTTGTGTAGAGGTCTGCTCATGTGCGTCATAGGTAGCGGTAGGTGTGCTTTGCAGAAACGAACCAGCCTTGCGTACAACCAAGGGAACCCAATCAACCCGACCTCGCAGATCGGTCGTGGCAAAGCTAGACGCATGCCCTGCCTCGTTGGGGGTACTCAAGTGGGTCGAGCGATAGATGTCGAAATTCAAAAGGCATGGAAATTGTCTACCTATGCAAGTGCACGGCACATCGGCAGGCACATGCAAAATGCATGCTTATTTTTAGCTGTGTGGGCGGGGCGCCCGTGCAGTGTGGTGACGGCCTGCGGCTAGGCGGGCAATTAAAACAGAACACAGATGTGGTCATGCGGGTGTTTCCTTGGGCGCCCTGGCTGGCGTGCGAGAGATCCGAGTGTAAGCATCACCTTAGGTCGAGGGTTGTGTGATGTGGCATGTGGTTTGCGTGCATGAATCCAACTCAAGCGGCACCTGAACGCATCAGGCTCGTTGTGTGTTTCGGGCAGCAATCAATTTTGGTCTGGGTCCGTCGAACTTAAGTGGGCAGCGTGCACGGGCAGCAGGAGGCTCGCCTGGCGTACTTCTTACTAGGTTCACATGTTCGGTGGGTTCAAGTTGGAAAGGCGGACTAGTATCAAACGCATGGATGATGATCATGTCCGGATGTGCAAGTGCCGATCGAGGGCCAAGGCGTGGGAGACGACGCGGTACATAGTGCCTGGCTGGCAGTGGGTTTGAATGGGGCAAGCGCGGGTTGAGGGGTCACTGAAACGTGTTGGGTCATGATGTGTTTGGGACCGGGGCGTGGCGGTGGCCCGGCCCAATGGTGGTGCAAGTAAAGCGTCAAGCATGGGAGGTTTCATATTGTTGGTTTTGGGGCCAGGCTCTGGGGGCTCCTGCCGGGGCCGGTGGCTCCTGCCCCTGGTTGTGGAGTTGGCAGTGGCCGAGGCCCCGGTCGGTTGTGCGTGGGCGACAGGCTCAAACGCTCAATGGACCCTACCTGTCGGTCACGGGTGTGCCATCATGTTCACAGGGTGCCCTCCTCCCTGCTTTTTCCCCCTGTTGTGGCAGTTTGGTGGTGAGCAAGAGAGGAGATGAACGGCGAGTCGGGGCAGGCTATACCGAAAGTCTTGAGCTAGGTCCGGACAGACCACGCACGGTCGCGGCAAGGACCGTAGGCGAGTAGCGGACGCGGGAGGCAGGTGCCGTTGCACTGTGCTGTGTACCGGTACTGTGCGTGACCCGACAAGTTGGCTGTCGGTGTGCCATGTGGGTCGGGACAGGGGCGTGCTTCCAGCCCTGTCGTGTGTTGTCAGCTTGTCACGTGGGGATGGGGGAAAGGAGACACCGAGTTACGCGAAAAGCAGGGCCAGCAAATGCAACGATTGCACTGGGGATGGGGGTTGCGTGGGATGGCTGCGTCCTCTTACTAGGCGACCACCCCCAAGCAGCGTCAGCAGACCTCGACTTATGCTTTTAAGTCTTCAGTCCGGCCGGGGCGTACCTTCTGCTCCCTCCCCTCGTCCCATAGCTGCACGGGTGGCTGTTCCTGGGGCTACTGGGAGTGCCAGTTGCGGCACCAACCATTTGGAGGCAGGAGGAGGTGAGGCAGGGCATCCTCGTCTTCGGACGGGATATGGAAAGCAAAGCGCAATCCAGCGCAGCTGCGCAGGGCACGATGACACGCTTGGCTCCAGGTCCCCAGTCACCTCGGCAGACGGGGCGTAGGCCTGCGCAGCCACGGCAGCGCCACAGCCTGGCAGTGAGGAGCCCAAGGCATCAGGGGAGGGCAACGGGAGAAGGAGAAACGCGGGGTACCAGGGGCCATTGCGGAGGACAACCCCGCATGGAGGAAAGTGGCGCACGTGGGCGCCCGGACGTATTACCCGTTCGCCGTGTACGGGGCAGCCGCATCAGGACGTCCGTGCGCCCTGGTGCACTCTACCCGGGGCTTTTGTGCGAGCTTGTACATCCCCATATTGCGAATCCAACGCGACGGTCCCCGAGCCGGTCGATGGGCTAAGCGCGACCGTCGCTCGATTTGCATACCGGCCAAGGCATCACCAGAACCTGTTCGCTGTTAACGCTTGATAGCCTAGATTTAATACGTACGCACCCGAGGTAGAAACCGCGCTGTGAACTTGGCGCTTGGTCGCCCGACGAGGTTTCAGAAGCCTGTCGTCGACCGTGATACCTTCCGCAACATTCACTGTAGCCATACCTTTGATGGAGTGTTAGCCTACCTACCTAAAGGCAGCCGGGTGGGACCACACATGGCCGCGCTCTCGAGGAGCCTCGCAGGCTGGAGCCTTGTGGTGCTGCTGGCATCGTACCTCACGAGCACATCGGCGCTGTCCCCGTGCACCTCGGCAATTCTGGCGTTGGCAATGTGAGAGAGGCGTTTTACCGCTTGGCGCCGTTCTGACCTTTAAGGTTAACGCTCTCAACGTTCGCAGGACAACGCCGGCGCCCTCGATACCAGAGGCCCTAGACGTCCTGCTGTTAAACGATACGCGTTGCACACCGTGTCGGGCTGATGCCACGCCGGTCGCGGTCACTGCGTCACCTTGTGAGGCTGGACCGCGTCCAGCAGCAAGTCCATCGTCTACGTCGCCACCCCCAATCGCGGGGCCACCACCGTCGACTGATGGGCCTGTGAGTCATCGCCCGCAGGGTTCGTGCCTGGCGCCCCCGTGGGGGTTCCGCGCAGGGACCTCCTCCCTGCTCGTTCCTGGGACGTCCGGGGCGGTAGCCCGCTACGAACATGGGATAAGCCAAAGGAATAAGGCTTGGCGCAGCGAGGAGGAGGACAAGGAGTGCCCGCAGCATGATGCGCACGGGAGGCGCCTCCCCACGAAGGGAGGGGGGTGGGTTTGCGACCCACGCCCTCCGCCCACGACAAGGCGTTTTGAGCTACGTTGATGTCATCTTTTCCACAAACGGCTGGCGACCACTCTGGAAGGGAAATCTGTAGCAGAGGCATTCCCAAAACTCGATAAAATCCACAACGGACCTCCAGCCCTTCGTAACGGTCCCTGGCACCATGCCACCTGCCCACGTCAACCTGACCTCCGTCCCTCTCTGCCCCGGTCTCATCATCAGGGTTTCACCTGGATGATCTTCCCAGGCTGGGTGAGGCGGCTTCGGGGCCTGGATTGTCCCGGCCTGCTACGGAATGTGTCGGCCTGCCGAGATCCAGATTAGGCTGTCTAGCTACCATGAGGTCAGGGACGTGGGGCCCTTGACCTGAGACGCGTCGCCAGTCCCCAAGCCCGCTCGCCGCTCGTGCCCTGTGGAACGCAGGCCAATGGCATGGTCATGACCGCCGCTAAGGAGTTTCTAAGCAGTCCGCCGTACGATGCGGCAATGGGGAAGTTCAACGGGGGCCTGCAGGCACTGCCCGACATCACGGCTCTCCAGGTGGGCTTGGGATACTTGGGAGCTGCGGGCAGGCCTGCTTGGGGGGGCCAGCGGAGAGCCGGGCCAAGGGAGCGCAAACGGGTGCAAACGAGCTCGCTTGCGTGTGGTTGGCAGGAGGGTAGGAAGGAGCGGCTGCATAGCTGACAGCGTCGCATCGACCTGTACCCACTAAGCATGGGGATATAGACGATAGAGGGGTTTGTCGGTGTTGACCGCTCACGTGTCGGCAGCCGGTACAACAATGTCCCCGGCCTTTCAACCGTGCCCTGCAGAACGCCTGGGAGGTATCCTCCCTGACGGCCCGCATTGGCACCAGCAGCCCTTTCACCATGTACAGGTGCGGGCGGTGACCTGGACTGGGGCTCCTTGGGGACAAGACTGCTGTGCGGAGTTCAGGGGCGGGGACCCAGACCCACATGCAGGCCAGCGCCCGAGTTGCCGTCTACAAAAGCCTCGTCCTCTTAAATAAAGGCCGCCTGACGTATTGTTCCCATGTGGTTGTTGTCTGCCCGATCGCAGCATGGACTTCAGCGGTATGCGGGTGGAGACGATCAACCTGCAGCAGCCGCAGTACAACATACCCGAGAACGCTCACCTCACGGAGGTGAGCGCATGCATGTTGCATGGGTCTGTGCGCGGCAAAATCATGCAGTTGGGCCGGCTGTTGAGCGATCGAGCCAGCGCGTGCATATCTTCCGCTTCAACTCCCCCGTGTACGCCCACGGCACACGCCCTTCCGCAGGTCAACGCATCCCCGCACGGAGCCGTGCATCCCCGTACCTACCTCCTCATGTTCGTACGGCAGGACGTTCTTGACTACTTCAACCGTCCCGTACCAACGGACTGGGACGAGCTGTTGCAGCTCCTAACTGATCACACGGGGGCTCGGGCCATGGCGGCCGCGGCGGGGCCCGCTGCTGCTGCGATGCTGCCCGAGCATGGGCTGTGCGTCACGACACAGGTGGGTGCGGCGATTGGGAGACCCCGCATCGTTTGATACAAAGCAGTTGTCTCTTGACAGACGAGCGGGATACAGAAGATACAGCAGCAGATGTCTGTATCTGCTCATGCTTGCCCTCCTCCTCCTGATCTCCCCTCCCAGCCGTCGTGTGGTCGAGCCGTGGACCTCCTGGCTGCCCTCGCCGCGTCCGTGGTGCAGACCCGGGGCACGTCCCAGGTGAGGAATCGGAAAGGAGTCCCATGCCCCTCGCCCTCACCGACCCAGTGCTCACCCGCAACGCATCCTGACCTGAAGCCCCCACACTGAGCCACCCAACCGCCAAACACCAACCGTCAACTGTCGTCCGCTGCAGGGCTACGTGTACGACCTCCTCCAGCCGCCGCCCGCCGCCGAGCCCCTGACCGACGGCCCCGGCTGGCGTTACGCAGGCAGGCAGGGGGGCTGGAGGGGACGCTCGCTGCAGAGATTAGCCTAAGAAGGAACCCCCGCGCTATGTGCCGATGGGCTGTGCTGCCGCGTCCAAAACCACGATACCCCCTTTCACCCTTCCTCCTGGCCCGCAGCGGCCATGTTCTCGCGCCTGCTCCAGTTCAACGCACCGAGCGTGAACGCCTCCGACCCACATGCCTTGATCGAGACCGGCGACTCGGTGACTGCCGCAGCCGCCAAGTGCCCAGCCATCAGCCCCCAGTTTGCTGCCGGGTAGGACGGAAGACGAAGGGTCGGGGGTCCACCAGGCCGCGTCAAGCAGGGCCGGGGGGATGGCCGGGGGGATGGAAGCAAGCCTAGGCCTCATGTCGTGCACGGAACAGGGGTCTGGGAGTCACAAGAAGGCTACGTTAAAGGGGGGCCTACCGCGGGAGATGGATGGCCATTAACACTTGCCTCCTCCAATCGTTCACACGGCGCCGCCGTGCCGTACGCCGGATGCCGGATGCCGGATGCCGGATGCGTGCACCCTGCTGTATTCCGGTTAGTCTGACTCATGCTTGCTCGTCTTGTGTCGTACCCGCGCAGATCCTGCCTCGTGACGTTCGACTGGGATGTTGCGCTGAGGGTCATGTCCAGGAGCGAGGTCTTCAGGCGGCCGGGCGCCGTGCGCGTGGCTCCACTGCCCGGCAGCCGTGTCGTGATGGAGCCAGGCACCAACGGAACCCTGCAGCACTGCAACGCGAGCAGCTGCGCGCTGTCGTCGACGCACGACGAGCGATACCTCGGGGGCGTTAAGTCGACTGCAGAGTCAAACACAAGTGGAGCCGGGTCGTACATCAACCGGGCACCCATGTGTGAGTCACGGCGCTGACAGCGTCTTACCAAGACCGGGGTCATACGGAACCTGACGGGAGGTCCTGAAGTGCGCTACCCTGCGGCAAGCACACACGCCCACCGCTTTCCCGTGTGTGGCCCCGTACCCCCATGCAGCTGCGTTGATTGACCTCCGAGCCGAGGTCAACGGTTTTGCGGCCGGCGCATCCACAATGGACCTTTGGACGCTGCTGCTTGGCTTCGGTGATCTCATTGCGTTCGGTCCTCGGGATCTGCGCCAAAATGTGACCAACGGCGCGCGTGCTGCGCTGGGCTACACGCGAAGCGCCGACGGAACCTGGGACGCCAAAGCCTACGCCAATACCCCCTGGTGGAAAGCAAAGTCGAGTGACTTTGCCATTGGGCCTTACCTGGCTATGGGCTTCGACGCCGGCTTTGTCAACTCCTACACCCAGGTACGCACGTGTGACGCAGGGGGTACGGTACGGCCAGGCCCTTGACACTGAAGGAATGGGCCCAATCCAGTCCTTACTGACTAGGCAGGCTCTCAATAGGAAGTGCGGAGCTCAGTCCAGCCCTTGACCCCCGATTCCCTCCTCCCCAAACCATGTCCTCAGGCTCTGTGGCACGCCGTCCACCACCCCAACATGGCGCTCGATGTGCCCTCGCCCCTGCTCCTCAACTGGTACCGATGGGGCCTGGGCTGGGCCGCGGCTCGCCTCGCGGCGCCCGGTACGCCGCTGGGGCCCAGTACAACGACAGTCTACAGCTCGTCTGCCGCGGCGGGGGCAGGGCCGGGTCGCAGGCTGCACCAGTCGGCATCCGGCAGCACGAACAACACTTCTGGGGCAGCAGAGGACCCTCACGAGGCACGCGCGATCGCCGCTCTGGCGACGCTCACGAATTATTTCGATCAGGTGAAGCTTCGTAGTGTGTTCTGTGGGCAAGCCTTAGTCACGTGGGGGACAGGAATGGAAGGGAGCCTCAGCCGTTGATAGTTGCTTTGCCCCGAAATGTTCCCCAAGAGCCAGGAGCCAGTGTTTTCCGCACGCTAAACAGTTTCGCTCGTTGGGGCCCATGCGAACGGCACAGGTGGTCCAAGCTCACGGCCCTGCGCTAGTACGGCAGACGTACGCGTCGTACATCGGGGGGCAGTACGCGCCGTCGCCCAAGCTGAGGGAGGCAAACTCCGATAGCGGAGCCAGCCGTGACTGGTGAGAGCCTCTCCCGGGGGCGGTGGCTGCAGATCAGCGCCTTTTCCTGTAGACTTCTGCCAAATGAACTATAGTGCAGGGGCCTTGTCGTGCCTCTCCTTGGCTGGACAAGCCATTCCTTCGGGCTCACTTCGCCTTGCCCTCTCCTCCCGCCCCTCCTGCTGCCCCTCCCGCCCCTCCTGTCCCTCCTGCCCGTTCCGCCCCCACCCGCAGGCTCGCGGCCGCCATTGCTGTCCCCATTGTGTTTGTGCTGGTGGTCGCCGCCGTCGCCCTCCTGCTCGTGGCTCTGCACATGCGGAGGAGCAACAGGGACCTGTGGGGGCGCGTGCGGGCGCCCCGCGCGGGTCCCGACACGAGCCTGCTCGTGTCAGACGTGCAGGTGGGGAGGGGCCGAGCTATGCAGCGGTAGCAGGGTATGCTCTCGGTTGTTTGAACGCCCCATCCTTGCTCCTCTTTCCCCCGTTCGCCAGAACTCGACCCTCTTGTGGGAGGCGCTGGATACTTCTGTTATGGAATCGGCCATGCAGAAACACCACACCGTCATGCGCCGACTGCTGTCAAAACACAACGGCTACGAGACGGCCACAGAGGGTGGGTGGGTGGCTGGGGGTGGGTGGGTGGGTGGGTGGGTGGGACCCCAGGCACGGTGCCTGCATGCATCATATGACGGGAGAACTCATCAACCCCCTCGCTCGCGCAGGCGACTCCTTCCTGCTCGCCTTCTGGAGTCCCGTCAACGCATGCGCCTACGCCGCAGGTAAGGCCGCGGAGGCTGGGCGAAAACCTGTGCAAACCCTGTCACTGGCTTCCACACCTGTCACCCTTCTTACCGCTCCTGTTTCCTGACCCCATGATGACCGTCCGCCTGCCCCATTTCCTCACAGACGTGCAGCTTGCCCTTCTGGATGTGGACTGGCCTGCGGAGCTGCTCAAACAGGACGACGGATGCGAGGTGGGGCTCGGGCTGGGCCAAGCTAGGTGGGCCCCGCTACCGGCACGGACAGTGAGATGAGGGTCACGTAGGGTTGCTTCCATCCCCCCGCTACCTGGCCATTGCTTCAATCTCCCCGCTACCTGGCCCCAAGTGGGTTGAGTGCCACCAACCACTTGCACCTCGCCTGTTGGCTTGCTTTGAGCATGGCCGGCACCTCCCCTTCACCCTCATACCTCCGCTCTGCTTTCCATCTCCCTCCTACACAGGTCCTTGTTCGCGTCACGAACCAACAGCAGCAATCCCTGTGCAAGATCACCGCGCCGGCCGCCGCCGATCCCAACGGCGGTGTCACCCACACAACAGGCTTCGCCGCGGCCGTCCGGTCCGCTCTCAGCAACAGCTACCGCACACGATCGCATGCCGGATCCCACAGCAGCTCTCAGTTCGGATCGCCCGTGACAGGCCCCGGCGGAGCCTCGGCGCTCGGGCTTCCACGCATGTGGTCAAACGCGGGGAACGGCAATGGCTCCCTCGCGAGCGGCCAAGGGCTTGCAAGCACTCGCTTCTCCCATCGCCACATGGGGAGCGCCGCTGGCATCATTAGTAATGCACCGCCGAGCCACGATGGCGCGTTGGGCGGCAACAGCTACCCCGTTGCCTCTGCGCCCTCGCCGCGACCCTCGCTTTCGCACGTGTCACTCCAGATCCACGTGGACGGCGGCGGCGGCAGGTCGCCGGTCGGCGGCGGCGGCAGCTCGCTCCTGGCGGGCTTTATGGCGGAGGCCGCCGCTGCGGCGGGCGGTGGCCTGGGCGCCATCAGCTCCAAGCGTATGCAGGCCGGACCCGTCGTCGTGCCCCTGGACGCGGCTACTTGCGCGCCCGTCCAGAAGGTGTGTGGGGTGCTGGGCTCTTGAGGTCGAGCGGGTGGGCTGCGGGCTCCTTATGGCGGCATGCTGATGGCCGGCCGCGCGTGCGCGCCAAGGCTGTACCCTCCGCGCGCAGGAACGCGGTCGGGGTGCTTCGCGCCGCATTCATTCTTCGATGTGAAGCCACTCCCGCCACGAACACCTGGTCTAACCCTGCCTTGCCTCCCGCACCGCCAGGCCGACAGCACCACGTGGCGCCAGCGGTTGGGCCTGAGCGCTCAGGACTCCCGGTTCTCGAGTGCGGCGTACAGCCGCGAGTTCGTGGTTGAGGACACCGAGGAGGACGCGTGCGTCACGTGGTGAGTGGGTTACCGGGTTGCAAGTTGCTCGTTCGGGACCAGCGTCTGCTACTTGAGGCCAAAGCACGGATGCTTTGCTGAGCTAGCACTGAGGAGGATGCGTGCGTGACCTGGTGAGGCAGGGTGGGCTCCCGCGTTGCGTTTTAGAAACGACGTAGTGGTTGCAAACCTGCCTGCCGCGCTTGGGGTTCGGCCATGGGTTCCGACGACTGTGCCGCATGCTTAGCTAGCTTGATGGATGGGTGATGGATGCCCCATTTACCTGCCGTGCGTG
The DNA here is from genome assembly GCA_016858145.1 of Edaphochlamys debaryana. Classification (NCBI taxonomy): domain Eukaryota; kingdom Viridiplantae; phylum Chlorophyta; class Chlorophyceae; order Chlamydomonadales; genus Edaphochlamys; species Edaphochlamys debaryana. The sequence continues at coordinate 74,402 of JAEHOE010000202.1, read as the reverse complement.
CTGCGCTGCAGGCGTGAGGCGCTTGCGTCGGCCTTCCCGGTCCTCACGGCGCCGGCGCACGAGCTCACCGCTGTACGGGTAAGGACAAGCCCGACCGCTGACCAGGGGGCAGGCTGGAATGAGTTAGATAGCTTAGCACTCCCTGACTCTGAAGTGGCACCGGCTTGGCATGACGTGACGGCTCCCCTGCGGGAAGAAGTAGGGAGCATGAGAGGGCATGCGTGTAACCCGACCTGATGTGCCCTGCGCCGGCCCCTCCGCCCCACCCTCAGGCCGACGGCAAGGGCGGGCGGCAGCTGCGCGTGTGCCACCGGGGCCTGAGAGTGCGCATGGGCATTCACTCGGGGCTGGACAGCGACGAGGCCATCATCTTCAACAAGGTGAGATGTGTACGGATGTACGGCATGCCGTACTGCTTCGAAAACCCCCCCTCTACATGGTCTTTACATGCACCTGCCGTACGCGTGTGGTTGACCGTACCGCGCGCCGCGCTGCCGTACACGCATGCAGGTGTCCATGACGTACAAGTACTACGGCGTATTTGCGGAGGCGGCGAACGCAGTGAACGAGGCCGTGCCTGGGGGCCTGGTGGCGCTTTCGGGGGCGGCGTTCAATCGTCTCAAGAACGCCAGGGGCGCTCCCAAGCTCAAGGCCTCCTCGGATGCAGGTGCGTGCGCTTGGGTGATCCAGGATCCTTTGAACTATTGCAGTACGTCACGTACGGAAGCTACACCATATCATTGCATGGCTGACTTTGCACGCCACCGCCGCGAAGAGCTGAATGCGTCTGCCGGTTTCTCTCGCTTAGCTCCGGTACAGCTACTGTACTGACGTTGTTTTGTCCTTCCTGGTTTCCTTGCAGAATTGTTGAACGGCGTTCGCATCAGCTACGCTGGACACCACCTCCTCAACGGCGGGCCCCAGCCCACCGCCAGCGCAACTGCATTGCACGGCGCCAGCTGCCGCGGCCTGCCGTACAGCGCCCAAAGCACAGCCGACGGTGATAATGCCGAGGCGGAGGCCGAGGCGGAGGCCGAGGCGGAGGCGGAGGCCGAGGCTGCCGCGGGGGACGGCGTACCCCTGTACCTTCTGGTCCCCCGCGACCTGTCCTGCCGCCTCGCGTACTGCCCGCCGCTGCGCACGGCGGCGGAGGTGCAGCTCGGCAACCAGTGGGCGCCCACGGGTGCGTGTTTGGGGGGCAACTCGGCTGCGGTTGTTAACCCTTGGGATCAAGGCCCCGTCACCGCCTGCCCAGACCTCCATCCCTACCCCCTGCCTTCGGTGACCGGACCCTCGCAGGCCTCATCTGCGTTGGCTTTATGAAGGTGGTTGGCGCCAGCACGCTTCAGACCGAGCTGCCGGCCGCCGCCGCCAAAGCGCTGGCGACGTTTCAGCGCTTCGTGTGCCGCCGGCTGGGGGCGGCCGGGGGTTTCCTGGTGGAGGGCGGAGACGGACTCGTGCTCACGGCCTTCAGGTAGGCATGGAGGTTTCTTGCCCCTTACCACTCTTCTTTGTTTGAGTTGTCATGTGTGTTCAGTCTGACGTTGATATTGCTTCCGCGCTTCCGCTGCCCCCAGGTCCCCTGCTGCTGCCATCACGTGGGCCCTGGATTGCGTCGAGGTGGGGCGGGGCGCGCGGCGACGGTCGGGCTCTATCGACACCGGGGCGTTTGCGGGTTCAAATAAAAGGGGTACCCCCAACCTGCCAAAACACCTGCTCGGTCCATCCTGCGCCGAGGCCTTCCCACCCTCTCGCCATCTGCCCCCATTGCCATGCGCCGAATCCGTCCACAGGGCCTCAAGGCGCTGGTGAGTGCCTGTGCCGTACGTCTGACTTGCCGTACGTCTGACTGGCGTTACTGTACTGCGTAGCAGAGTTTGGCGTTGAGCCGCGGACAGAGGGCTGGCCACACCCCATCCCGTACAACGCACACCATAAGTTTGCCCTAACCTACAATGTTTCATTCTCCCCTCTCTTCCTTCGCGTCTTAGCCATGGTCGGACGAGCTGCTGCAGCACGAGCTTTGCGAGGAGGTCTGCAGCTTCGACTCAGCCCTGGGCGGCGGCGGCGCGCCTGGACCCTCCCCGGGGCCGGGGCCTGGCCTGAATCTGCCCACGTCGTACGACGGCCCTGCCGTACCGCGCACCGCGCAGCAGCAGGCACGTGCGCGCAGCAGCGGCAGGGACTATACCTTTGCCATTAACGAGTCGGGGCCGACTGCGGGCGCGCCGTTATTTGCAATGGCGCCGCCGATTGCGGCGGCGGCCGGCGGCGCCATTCGCCCGTGGTCCGGCGCGGCCGCGGCAGTGGCAGCGAGCCTGGGCGTGGGAGCTGGTGTGGCGCCATCGGGTCTCAGTGCGACGGCTCGTGGGGCCCCCGGCTCCAGGACTGGCGGCATGCAGGTGAGCGTGCTGTCCGCCGCGTGCTGTGCCATGCCTAGGAGTGCCGTGCCGTGCTGCGTACGGTACGTCCGCAGGGATGGTCCCGATGTGCGCTGGGGGCCAAGGGAGCCATCGTGTGGTGTGAACCGTGCGGACTTTGCGGTAAACCCTAGGCGCCCCCCCTCTCATCTGCCCCCCCCACACACACACACCCGCCCCCCCCCCCTGCGCAGGTGGTGCGTGCCGAGGCGCTGCGGGCCGCACGGCAGGTGCTGTACCGGGGCCTACGCGTCAAGGTGGGGGGGGTGGGCGGGGTGGCGGCGCGAGGCACGGATGGAGAGGCGAAAGAACAGCACGCAGAGGTTTGAGACGCAAATGAACGTGACGACAGGGGCGAAGATCTATATATCTGCAGGAGGGTTGCGGAGGGAGTGGGGAGAGGCTAGAGATGAAGTGAAAGAGCTCCATGGGGAAGGTCTGTCTGCGGAGGTGCCTGAGACTACCCACCCTCCTCTCTCCCCCCAGGTGGGCATGGACATTGGCCACGTGGGCCACGCCCTGGGCGCCACGTCAGCGCGGATCGAGTACCGCGGCAAGGTGCGTGACTGGACGAGCACGTGTCAGAACGCACGTGTTTCTTGCCGCGTGACGTGCACACGTGGACTACTGTCACCCCTGACTTGCCCCCACCCCCACCCACCCCGGCCCCCAGGTCATGAACCGGTCCGCCCGCATCGCCGGATTCGCCTCCGCCGGTCAGGTCTGCGTCAGCTCGGCGCTGTGGCAGGTGCGTTGCCGCTGGAAGTCGCTACAGGCATGACTCATCTGTTGTGCTTTAGTCACTGTCCCTGATGTGCTTACTCATAGGCCTTTCTATGTGCCGCGTCGTACCGCCTCAGGCTGCTGACGTCAGCGGCGCCTTCTATGAGTCAGATCGGCCCATCGTGGGCCTCAGCATGGGCCTGATCCCACTCAAGGGAGTGGCGGCCAGCATGGAGATCCTGAGCTGTGTACGACAGAGCCCAACCGCTGGATCCAACCCGGGATCCAACCCGAACCATCAGCTGCCAGCGTCACTGCCCGTCCCTGTGCCGGCGCGGCAGTGAGGAGAGGGGCAGAGAGTGCGAGGAGAGGTTTCGCAAGGCATGCAGCCGCCTGCTGACGAGGGGAGCACCTCGTATGCAGTTACAACGTGGACGGTGCGCATTGTGGTACAAGCATGATGCCTTAGAATCGGGGACCGGTGGCTTGGCCTCCCTGTTACGGTGCGGAGCGCCTCGGCACGACGCGACGAAATCGCCGTGTCATCATCCATGTGGAAAGCAACCGCGTCCGGGGCTTCAGTCTTATAGCTGACAGGGTTACTATGTTCGGGTGGGTTACGCAAGCTCCAGTTATTCCAGTAAAGCGGCGCTTGCCGTGTTCGCACCGTGCGTGCACCAGTGTTCTGTGCATGGCCGAAAGAGGCCAGGGGGGATGGCGGGACACTTCACGGCGTAGTATGCATGCCCACCCCGTTGCTCGAGGGGGCTATACGTTCATTCCTTCATCCAGGTTATTCGGGTGTTGCGCCGGTCTTTCGGGACCTGCAGCGGACGGCTGGGCAAGGACTTGCTTCATACGAGGGATACGGCCAGTGGGGGGAGGGCGGGAATACTGCACGTGCATGGAGGGTGCTGGGACGCTAGCACATACAGGTTCACACGGACACTGCTGTTGCGGGCAAAGGGATCCCACAGTTTCTTTTGTCTGACTGCGGGAGGCTGAGCCAAGGTGCGTGCTTGGAGCGTCCTTGGGGGGCGACTTTTATAGCGCAGCCATCCTTTCGATCCTGTGTGTTTTGTTGGGTTTGGCCAGGTGTGTGACATGCGCATGTGATGTGGGTCTGGCTGTGTGGTCTCCGCTGTGCAGGTGCGGAGCGGGAGCGCAGGTTCGGAATGTGGGCGGACTGTGTGTGGAGAAGTGAGGGGGAGTTGCAGGGGCCGTGAGCGGCACGACTGAGTACACTAGGCGCGATGTTGTTGAGAGGTTGGCCTAGAAGAGGGTGGCATCTTGGTAACTGGCGGCCTAGGCATTCAGGAAAGGTGGTCCGACTCCACTTGAGGGCGCTTCAAGACCTTTCGGTCGTGGGTTACCTATGGGCAGCCCCACTGAGACAATCTGGGTCTAGCTTGGGCACTTGACGGCGGCGGTGCTCCAGGTACTCATGATAGCTAGGTTCGTGGGTCTGAGGGCATGCGTGATGTTTCGCCGCCGTTTCCCTGTCGTTCACAGTTGTGGCGGTGGACGATGAGTCACGCACCAACGCCACCTGCCGCCACGTACGGTTGCTTGGAGAGCCGGAAAGGCGTGTGCGCGTGTGGCCCTACTAGTAAAAGCTTTACGTGTGCCCTTGCGATAGCGCAGGCTTCCCGGGGCGGCCAAGGCCCCGCCCTGCTCCGCATTCGGCCCCTTTAATTGTGATTAGGCGTGGTGCTGTTGCGTTTGATCATCGGAGTGCGTGATCTCCAGTTGGGTTCCCTCGTGGTGGGGTGCATCGGTTCTGTCGGTAGGAGTCTTTGTGATAGGTGGCGTAGATGCGGCTGGATGCGGCGAGGTACTACGTCCCTGGAGCATCGTGCGGCCTTCAAGCAAGTGTGGCGGGGTGCCTCGTCAGGAGTGTTTAGGATGCGTAGGGTGGGCGCGTGATAGTGTTTGTGGGAAGGGTCCCCGTGCCGCTGTTGAGTTAGAGGTTTGTGTAGTCTGTGCTTCAAGCTCATCGCCTGCTTGCGCATCCTTACGCACCCGGACTTGGCTGGGGCCTCTCTGCAAGATGAGAAGGGCCCAGAAGGGCGCAAAGCTGTGCGCCTAAGCTTGGCTAGTCTAGCTAGTCAGTGCATAATGTAAGTCAGGTCTGCACGCACATTGCGAGCGAGGTGTTGGCACTGGAGAGCATGGCGAGGGGCGCCGAGGCAGGAGGCCCGCATGCGCCGAGGGGCAGGCGCGGAGGGCCTCCGACTGCAGGGAAAGCCAAGAGATGTGAGAGATGTGGGCCTAGAGCTCGGGAGGAGCAAGACCTTTCCTTGCAACAGCAGTAGCAGTGCCCTTTCGAGGGGCCCCTGGGCCCGGACAGGCGCCCTCCTAGGCCTTCCTGGGCCCGGCCGGGCCCCGCCCGTCCCGCGGGATGGGCCGTGTTGCTTTGTGCTTGACGCGTTCCACACTCGTAGTGACTGCTGTGCATGAACTGAATGCTTGCGAGCACTTCTTGCGACTTACTTACGACTCTGGACGTTTTAGAGCAATCGTAGGCTCGTCGCCGCTTTCTCGCCAAACACGACAGGGCCGATCTCAAAGCAAAGGGGTAGGTTTTATGTCGTGCAGAGCTTGCAAGCACGAACTCGCGCGAGGTCGTCAGTCCCTGGGCCTTGGTGCGGGCGATGGCACCGGGCCCGGCCGGCGGGCTCAAGTCCTTGAGCCCGACGCCCAAGCGGCCGTGCCCTGATGCAATGAGCCACAATGTGGCGGTGCAGTTTGAATCGTGCCGGCCGGCCGACACGCCCCGCCGTGCCCGGCACGGTCCAACCCTGTTCACCTCGGTTCGCTTGTCCGCGGTTCCCCTCCCTGCAGCCCGCCATGCCTGTCGCGTTCCGGTCCTGGAAGGACACATTCCTGTGCGCGGACAACGGCGGCGAGATGCAGCAGCGAAACTGGATCGGGCCCTGGGAGGTATTCGCTCTCGACCACACGGCCGGAGGCACCGTGATCAGGGCCCCGTGGAACGGCAAGCATGTGTCAGCAGGGAGCAGGCGCGCTGGCGTGTACAACGTCAACAGCGTGAGTGCGGTCGGGGCCCCGGGATGTGTTGGGGGCAAGGGGGGCGGTAGCCCTCGGCGGAGTGCATGCCGGGGTTAGAAGACATCAACGAAGCGAAGCGCTTGGTTGCGGCGTATGGCGTGTTCCGCAGACTACGCAGACCTGTTTGCATGCCGGGGCCCTTTCCGGGAGGCGTTGTAGGGGGCGGGGCGGGACGCCCTTGCAGAGGTCGGTGGCCAGACCCGGTTGCACATGAACACACACCTCGCCTTAGGCCGCCGCCGCGTGCACGACCCCTGGCCATGCAGACCTGCCTCCCTCCTGCCTGATCTGCCTGCAGAACGGTATCACGGAGAAGTTCAGGATTGTCGTGGTCAAGCAGGGGGCCATAAAGGACAATGACAGGGACCAGGCCCAGGGCAAGCTATCGCCGGAGGACGAGGCCGGGGGCCAGGGGGACTCCGCCTCGGCGGAGCCCCCCGGAGAGGCGGAGTGGGACGGGCGTGAGATCAGGGTTGCGCTCAAGACGGCCCAGGGCACCTACGTCTCCGTGACAGACACGGGCCAGGTGGTTCAGGCGCCCGCGCTGGGGCCCCAGGAGGTGTTCACCATGATGGAGGACCCGGTGCTGACGTACCAGGGATGACCGGGCAATTGGGGCGGGGGGGTGGAGGGGGTTGCGGGCGTGTGTGTGTGTGTCGGACGGGTGCGTGTCGTCGGAGCTAGCAGACCAAGTGCTCGCAGCATCTGGGGAATGGGAACTGGCAACTGGGCGTGGAGGGGCGCCGGGAGGGAAGTGGAAGGGAGGAGAAAGGAGAAGAAGGGTACGGGATGCCTGACGTACCAGGGATGACCGGGCTCCAGGTGCTCCAGGAATAGCGCGGGAGCCCTAACGTGTGTGGGTTGAGGTAGGGAGGTCCATAATAAATGAGAGTACGGTATCATGTGTGGGGCTGGCCACGTGGCCAGTAAGGCAGGGTTGCACAATACGGCAGCCCCCGGGGCCAATACGCGTATTAACACGCAATACGGCCCCCTCCTCGCTAATACGGCGCAATACGGCTCTAATATGGCGGCGCCCAGCCGTATTAATACGGCAGCGTACGGCAGCCCATACTGCCGCCTTGTGCACGAGCGAATGCGCTCCGCGTTCACGTAGAAGCGCAGGGAACGCGTAGGGCATCGGCTACGGCGGAACGGACGGCTGAGCTGCCGACCGACGCACCCCAGCACCCCAGCACCCCCTCCCCCCCACCGCCGGCTGCCCGGCCGGTACCCCCGCGCCGCATGCCGTATTAATACGGCAGCGAGAGGCCGTATCCGTTTTAATACGTATCCGTATCATAACGGCGACTGATACGTAATGGCAACCCTGCAGTAAGGTCTCTGTTGTTTTTGGACCCGCCGGTACAGACGCCCGCCGTGAAGGGTACCTACCGGTACTGCCCCGTGTAGAGGCCCCACTCATCACAAAGCATGCCGTCGATGCAAAGTCGGTTGCATTGCGTTACAATGCACGTTGCCGGTAATGTACGCACGTGAGTGTGCTTCCGGGACAGCAGCACCGCGCAGAAAGTCAGCACCGCGTCCCCCAGCAAAAGAATCCAACGCGCCGCCACTCTCGCTGCTCGCCGTCTCTCCTATATTCCGCATACACGTCCACAATGTGTGCAGCCCCCTGCAGTCCACAGTTTCGCTCTCGCAGCACCTTCCCCGAAATGTGTCTAGTGTGTCCCTACAGGAACCGCAATGCACATTGACCCGTTACCCGTGGTCTATCCCGCGGCCACCAGTTTGTGGCCATAGCAGTCCCAAGCTACCCAAGCTCCCTCCTGCGCCCTGCAACAGCCCCACCAGTCAGCCCCTTCGCTCAGCCCTGGGTCCCGGCTGTGTCGAGCTCCGTCAACGCACGCCAACACCATGCCACCCGCATGCAGCCCTAGCCCCACCACTCTGCAGTCCTAACAGCCCACCCGCCCCAATCCTGCAGCCCAAGCTCCTCCCGCTGCCGCACGACCGGCCAGCTCCACACGCAGCCCGTTTGGCCGCCACTGTCTGCCGTACGACACCAGCAGACGGTCGAGCTCCTCCCGGTGTACGGCACACCGCCGCTTCACACGCAGCCCACCCGCCCATGTCACTCCTTGCCGTACGGCACGCCAGATCTGCATCCCGCCCGCCCCCCGCCGGTTACTCCTTGCTGTACACCACGAGCAGGCGGTTGAGCTCCTTCCGCTGTACGACACCGCAGCTTCGCATCGCACTACGCCCGCCCGCCGGCCTCTCTCACTCCTTGCTGTACACCACGAGCAGGCGGTTGAGCTCCTCCCGCTGCTTGTCCAGCGACTCCAGGTCCCGCTCCACGCGCAGGCGCTCCGTGAAGCGCCGGTAGCGCGCGTTGCGCAGCGAGCCCAGGCACAGCACGCCGCCCAGCATGTAGAAGCCGGAGCAGCCCAGCATGCTGTTCATGGGTGTAGGGGAGGGAGGTTCAGGCCGGGGCGGTATGCCTTTCATTAAGGTTGGGGGAGGCACGGAGAGGGGCTTGGAAGGGGCGGGCCGCCAAAAAGGGTAGAAGCCGGAGCAGCCCAGCATGCTGCGCATGTGGGCCAGGGGGGGGAAGGGAGGGTACCGTAGAAAGGGGTTTTAGGAGACACGCAAGGTGGGGGAGGCACCCCAGCATGCTGGAGACCAGCAGGGAGAAAGGGGTGGGCGCTCCATCATGTATACGGAGGGAAAGGCCCGCCGGCAGGGTTCCGAGGTCGACATTGGGTGCGGATCCCAGGACGCCGTGCACGAGGAGGAAGCGCAGCAAGTTGTGCACGAGGAACGAGGGGCGGGCGGGCCGGCTGGGGTCGGGGCTCCGAAAGGGGCAAGGTCGAGGTGGGTGGATGGGGCCATTGGGAGGGGGGAAGGGTAGCGAGCAAGCGGCAGGGGGGCTCACTGTGTACGACAGACGGGGGCGCCGGATGCCCTACCTCTTCGACCTTGCCAGATCGATCGATCGCGTCCCAACTTGACCCTGACCCACGCCATCCCGGTGCCCCAAGCGTCAGCCCCCGGATTCCACCCCGTCCGCTCCATTCCATTTCGCACTTTCAGGCCCGGTGTCTCTTGCCCATCCCTCGTGCTGAGCCCGCATGCGTTGCGTTGAGTCCCAGGCTGCTGCACCGGAGCACCTTGTCTCTGATCCCGCATTTCGCCCATAACACCCGTCCTCCGTCCAGAAGGACTCAGAGCGGCTGGAGCAGGTGCCAAGAAGAGGTGCCAAGAAAAGCGGCTGGCGAGGGTGCCAGTCCCTAGGCGCACCGGAGGCCGCTGACGGCCCTTACCCTTCTGCCCCGCGGGAAGGGGGCGCCGGGTGCGCGCTAAGCCCCGGCCTGCATACCGCCCTGCCAGATCCTTGCCGTTCAACACCGCCGTGCCCTGCTTGCCTGCTATCTACCCCCCCCCCCCCCCCCGCATGAGGTCCTTTTGACGAACACTGGGACCCCGGCAGGCACGCACCAGAAGCCACTGACGGCCCTCAGCTCTCCCCCGAACTACGTCCACAATGCTCCGGCCCCCTCACACACCAGAAGCCCCCCGCAATCCGCCCGCAATGCCCCGACCCCACAGCAACACAGAGCTGGTGGCCCCCTGACTCACCAGAAGCCGCTGACGTTTCGGTACAACCGCAGCGACTTGTCAAAGTCGCTCGTGCCGTGGCTGTGCGCCAGCTCCAGAGTCATGACTGCTAGGAAGGCCTGGCACACACCCCGCGCCAGCCAGAGCTCCATGATCCGGCAGAAGTGCATCAGCCAGTCCCACTCAGTCTCCACCAGGGCTAACCCCAGGGAGAAGAGCACGCCGTAGACCCTGCCAGCCGAGAGGAGGGGGAGTGGGGCGGGTGGTGTTGATGGTGGAAGGCAAGGGAGGATGAATATGATCGATAGCAGCAATGCGCGTTTGGCTTGGACCGATGGGTGAGATGAGATCAGAGCCATAGATCAGGAAAGCAAAATCGGGAGGCCGCCTGCCGAGCCGACCCGGGCACCGCGGGGGTGACGACAGGCGTGTCGATACCCCGGGCACCGCCCCGCCCCCGCCCCCCCCCGGATGACCCCACTTGCCTGAGCACCTGTATTTTTGCCTGATCGTGGTCTGTAAAGGGCGGGTTGACCGCTATTGCAAGGCTGAACGCCACCGCGGTCGCGACCGCGGAAAGCGACGTGCAAATGTTGACTAGCCGGAAGAAGCAGAGGCACATATCTGCCATCTTCGCTGTCCCGTGGTGTCGCAGCGCTGGACTGGAGAGAAGAATCGGCGAAATGCGCCAGTGCACGTACGTCCCGCTAGCGAGGCCGCGTGCAGCAGTTCAAGAGACTGCACCAGTATAACACTGGCGCCGGACGCGGCGGCAAGAGTGTCGCGGTAAAAACGGTGGAAAGATGCAGAAGCTTTCAAAAGTCCAAGGGCGCTAGGCACCGCGTTTGCGTGGATCAGCTTCTGAATGCGAGCCGGAGACGTTTTCCGGGCAGGGGCAAGTCTCCGCGTGGCAACAGCGCCAGCAATGCGCGTGCCGGGTTTTGCCGCCCTCCAGAGCTCTCGCAGCCCCCATCGACCCCGCCCCCTCGCTCGGGACTGCAAGGGACGCTGCCGCCAACCAAGGAGCGAGAGGAGTTCAGAGTGCCCGCATTGCCCAACCCCTTACCCCGTGCTTCCTGCCCTCGAACATTCTACCCTTCCGCGACGGGCATCGACGAAGTGCTCTACCCTTCGATGGACGTGCCCACCCTTCCTTGCCCTGGAGTCAATGAAGCGCGGTAACGGTGTACGCCCGCACGTGCACACTAAGCCCGCGCGGCGGCAAGGAGAGCACTCTGCCTTGTGGGTTTTGGCTTGGCCACCGTGCTGAACTGTGCTGAACATGCCCACATCTCTGCAGTAAGTCGCCTTCGACCCTTTCGCCAGTCCAGCCCGGAATCTGCCATCCTGGTTCGCTTTGCATGCGCATGCCCCCAAGGAGCCAGCGCTTCAAGTCGAGGCAAACCGCCTTGGCCGCAATCGCCAAGCTGACCGCAAACGGATCGATCCAAAGCTGCCGCCCCGCCCCGCCCCGCCCCGACACTCTCATCAACTCCAGAGGCCGCCCACGGCCGCCGTAGCACTCCCAAGACCTGGCGTGCTGCTGGCCCACCCCACCGCCCTCAACTCTCAGAGGCTCTCATCAACTCCAGAGGCTCTCAACTCTCCGACTTCACACGCAACCTCCCCGCAATGCCCTCTCGCTGCATACCGCACCACTTCGGTATCCACCTCACTGCTGTAGCACACCCTTTGCAGCCCCTCCGTGTACCTCTCTCGCTCCAATGCGAAGCGGCACCCCAACCGACTCTCGCTCACGACCGCTAGCTCTCGACGCTCACGCCTCTCTCTCAACATTGCTCTCCCTTTCGCTCCACTTGAAGCACTTTGCATTCACACGGCATTGGAGTGCTTGTGGCCTGACTGCCGCGCTTACGCCGACATGACCACCGTCTTGCTCGCCCTGGTGGCGGCCGTGAGCTCCTCGCTGACCTGCCACAGCCGCTGCTGTACGGACTTGTCGTACGATGCCGGGCTGTGGGGTACGGGGAGCAGGCGCATGGGGCACGGCAGGGCAGGGGTGAGGACACGGTAGATGAAGAGGAGGGAAAAGGTTTCGGCAGGGAGGCCTCAACGAGAAGGGGACAGAAGCGGCCGCGCGGTGAAGAGAACGGAAGGGACGGTACCCGAGCCAACCCAACCCGGAGCGAGACTTGACAGCCGTCAGGGCACGAACGCACGCGCATGGAGCCCTGTGAGCCCCTTCATGCACGGGCCCAAGGAATGCGTCGAACCCTGCCCCTTCCTTTCAACCCTCACCCCACACACACACCTGGAGGTGACGGGCCGGCACTTGTCGAAGTACTTGCCCGTGACTCCCTCAACCTCAGGGCTGGAGGCGAGGTGGATCGACGTGGCGGCGCCCTGGGGTGGGGTGGGGTGGGGTGGGGTGGGGTGGGGTGGGGTGGGGTGGGGTGGGGTGGGGTGGGGTGGGGTGGGGTGGGGTGGGGTGGGGGTGTTTGAATCTGAGAAGCGGGAGCGCGTCTTAACGCCTGCGCCAGGAAAGCTTAGCTTGGGGTGGGGTGGGGGGTGGAGCGGGCAGGGATGGGGGGTGGGACGATCTGGGTCGGAGGCAGTCGGACTCGTGGGTTGATGAGAGCGCATAGTGCGAGCACCCGTGGAGTCCTCCGCGCCCCGCCACTTTACTGGCACTGATCGTCAACACACACCTGCTTGGGCCCGGGCATGAAGACCCGCCCACAACCCGCACCGTGGCCCCCCGTTTGCCTCCTCCCCCTCCCCCTCAACCCTTCCCTCTCCTCCCTTCCCCTCCCTCTCCTCTCCTCCCCTCCCTCTCCTCCCCTCCCCTCCCCTCCCCTCCCTCTCCTCCACCCCACCTTCCCTCAGCTTCCTTCAACCTCCCCTCCCCCCACCTGCTTGGGCTCCAGCATGAAGAGCTTGAAGGCCTCCAGCGCCAGAGGCATGAACCAGGACTTCTTGGAGTCCTCCACCATCCACCTTGTAGGGTGGGGGGAGTAGGAGTGAGGGGGGTGTATGGAATATGATGGGGGAGAAGCATCGGCTAGCCGGTGCACCTGGTGGGTATTGCCCCTTCCGCACCTGCCCAGCTCCGTCTTGACCACGCCCGGGTGCAGAGCGTTGACCGTGATCTGCGAGTCAAGTCGGGAGAGGGGAGAGGAGTGTTTAGAATCGACCAGGGTGAGGGGGTCGAACTCCCGGACCCTCCTCATCTGGGACTCAGTCGTGCTTTGGCCCCGCCGGCACGATGTGTTGGGCCATCCGCCCTAGCATGCCCCCACCTTGGCCCCAAGGATCCCGGGCGTTGCACTCCACAGGTCCGTGCCGCCTTCTTGACAATTCCATCCCGCCCAAACCTCCTTGCTGCCCGGCCCCAGTCCTGCCCCGTGCTGTGAGCGTGTCATGACACTAATCTGAGCCCTCTCTGAGCCTCCCCCCTCTACACCCCCACCTTGCTGTCCGGCCCCAGGCGCTGCGCCAGCTCGTACGAGTACATGACGTTGGCCAGCTGGGGGGGAAGGGGGGCGGGGACGGCCCAGGAGTGAAAGGGCAGGGGAGCAGTTGTGAAAGGGGACGTTCCATGTTTGCGAGAGGGGCCCAGTGGGCCGATCAAGTGAGGCGGTCGAGGTCGAAGGTAGTGGGCAGGACACTCCAGGATAGGGGCATCCGGCCTCCCCCTTCGGCCTCACCATCCCTGTCCCATCCCTGTCCCCACCTTGGACTGGCCGTACACCTTCCATGCGTCGTACTCCTTGTCGTGCTGCAGATCCGCAAAGTTGATCTGGCCAAAGGTGTGGGCGGCGGAGGCCACATTGATGATGCGGACGGGCCTGGGACGAGAAGGGTGGCGAGGGAGCGAGGCAGGTTGGCGTTCCCACGGAGCAGGTTTGAAGGGCGGTCATTTGCCACTTCGCCGATTGTCCACCCCGCCCATCCCGCTCAACAGGGCCCTGGGGCCCGCTCACTTGTTTGCGGCACCGCCAGCACTGCCTGCACAGCCCACCCACTACCTGCGAACCCACTCCACAAAGCCCCTAGTGCCCTCAGCTGCCCCTCTCCGCCCAGCACTCGGCTCACTTGTTGGCCGCCTGCAGCGCCTGAACCGCTACCTACGTGACCCCTTCCCCTAGCTACCTAGCTGGCCATCACCCCTCCGTAAGGCCGCCTCACTTGTCGGCCGCCTGCAGTGCCGGCAGCACCGCCCGCACCGCCTAACCCCCGAACTAGCTACTGAGCTGCTGAGACACACAAGGTGCAGCACCACCACAACGGTTTAAAACCCAGGTTTGCTCACTTGTTGGCCGCCTGCAGCGCCGGCAGCACTGCCTGCGTGAGCGCAAAGTGGCCCAGGTGGTTGACGCCCAGCTGGTACTCGTAGCCCTGGGCGGTGGCCAGCTTGGGGCAGGCCATGACGCCTGGGGGTGGGCGGAGGGCGGGGAGGGGGAGGCGCGAGGTTGGGGTCAGTTTCAAGAGAGTGCGGATAAATTGTGGGTTGGCATGAAGACAGTGTTAGAGGGATGTCCGACGCAAGCGGCGACCGCCTGGACCCGTTGCGCCCTGACAGCCTCACGTGCAAGTTCCAGGCCTGTGCCCAAGGCCCCCGACCCCTTCGCCTGCCCACCCGCGTTGTTGAGCCACACGTCGTACTGCACGCCGCTGTCCAGTACACGCTGTGCGCAGTCCCGTACGGAATCCAGGTCGGACAGATCCAGGTGTACGGTATCCACGCGGGCCGAGGGCACGGCGGACCTGGGACAACAGAAGGGGCAAGGGGGAGAAGGGCAGCGACAGGTTGTAGCGTTTGGGGCGGAAGTGTAACGGCTTGAACAGGAGGAGAACGCATAGAAGACGACTGTGGCTCGGTGAGAGCGGCGGGAAGAACGAGAACTGTGTGAAGAAAGTGCAAGAAGGCGAGGGGGCTTTCGGGTGGCCTGAGCCACAGGTCCGCGAGGCACCAACACAGGGTCGTCTGAGCCACCCGTTAACCCCGTCATCTCGCAACTCGCTGAGCGCGAGCACGCAGGAATCTCACTTGATGCGCTGGACCGCGGCCTGCGCCTTGTCGTTGTCGCGGCAAGCCATGGTGACGTTCATGCCCTTCTGGGCCAGGTCAAGCGCTGTCTCATAGCCAATGCCCGTGTTGCCACCGGTAATAAGGATGTGCTTGCCAGCGACCGAGGCCTGGCAGACCAGAGCGCGTCGCCCGGCCACGCGACGAGCGGCCTGGCGCGAGAGCGCAGCGGGAGCGGTGGAGCGTAGAGCCATGGCTACAAGTGGTAGTGGAGAGAGCGGTGTTGCGAGAAGGGTGTTGTCACAAGGATGGTACGTGTGGATGTGGGTCGGTTGTCGCAAGAGGCCTTCTGGTCGTTGCAACGCGTGTTAAGAAGGAAGTTTGGGGTGCAATGTATGTATGTAAGAATAGCAGCTGCTATGTACGTGGCTGGAGCCGACGACCGACGCGTCTCGCGGGTCACGGTTCTAACCCCGCCGCGGTTCAACCCCCCTGCAGATGTCGAGCCGCCTTCCCCCTGACTCGGCGTGATTGAGGTGCTTGTGATGATCTCATGTAGCTAGCCCACTCGGGCTGAGACTGTAGCTGTATGGGTTGGAGTAGGTGGCTGCCTCGGTGTTGGACATTCCCTTAGGGTACGCCTGGGGTCGGGGGAAGTTGACCCTCTCCCCCTTGTGCGGGGCCGGCAGCTTGCTGCCCGCTGGCCGCAACCCTGTAATGCGTCATTCCTAAACCCGCCCCCCTTGCCCGGCCCACGGAGAGAGTCCCTGGGGAGTCCCATTCTCGACCCAAACTCTCTGCCCACCCGTCAACATATAGCTATGCCCACCATTTCTCTGCCATAGCTGCCTGCCTTCTCACATCGCAGGAAAACACGGGGCCAGCCAAGAGGGCGGCGGGCCGGCGGCCCCCAGGGCAACCAGCAGCACCCCACGCCCCGGAGCCGTCAAGCCAGCCCTTTTCGGTGCACCGACGTGCGGAGCAGCCCGGGGTTACTCTAGTGCAAAGGGTCCCCCGTTTATAGGCACAGGCATTCTGCGTCGCCCAACATAATGCGACGCCAGTCACCGCGGCACTACGCCCCGTTGTCTATAATAACCCCACGCCCCTACGCTTCACACCCTGCCGTAAGCGCCTCCCAGTGTTGCAGCGCATTAGGCATGGGTAATGACTCATGAACTGAACAGTGGCTTAGTTGCTGCACATATGGCAACAAGGTCTCACCCCTGCCCCTCGTCCCTGCGAGGCCCCGCCGGTCGACTTTCGCAAGAGGCCTTGTGTTCGGTGATACGCGCGTTAAAAAGGAAGTTTGGGGTGCGATGTATGTGTGTAGTGAACACTTTGTGTGGACAAAGCCGACCACCGACGCGTCTTGCGACACACGCCTGTAACCCGACCCACGCGATACGCCGAACGCCGAGAGCCCCCCCCCCACGGAAGTCCCACCAGATGCTCGCAGCGCCCCATCCTCGACTCTCTGCCCAACCGTGAGAGCAACACCGTCCCCGTCGCTTCTCTGTCTCTGAAGCTGAAGGTCTTGCATGCTCGCCTCTGTGCCCATCCCTCACATCCGGGAGCCTCGCACCCTGTCCCCTAGTCTCCGAACTTGTGGGGCAGAGTCTAGAAGCACAGACGTAGCTTTCGTACACCTCCTCCCGCCGGCGTCATTGCTGCAAACTCCATGCCAGGGGTTCGGTGGTCGCTTGCCTGCCTGAAAGTGCTCAACCTGCCCTCGGCCCTGCCCCGACCTGGATTTCAGTTGAGTGCGCAAAGATGTGTGCCCATAAAAGTGACCTGGATCGCGCACGGTCTGCCGGCGACCCTGGACCCAGCCCCCATGTGGCGCCCGCGGGAGTCCCCCCCGACCGACGAATCCAGCACCCCGTCCTCTGCTGCCCTCCCGTGGTGCCCGTGCACCTCCCAAGCAAGCCTGACGCTGGCCGCCACCCTCTCACACTTCCAAACTGTCATTATACAAGCCACTCCCCAAGCCTCCCCAAGTCCAGATCGTGCGCTCCAATAGAGCCACGCGTCTCATCTCCCTCAGGGTTCCACTACACTTCTCACACCACAGGCTCCTCAGCGATTAGACAACAACGACAGAAGAAGTTCTCCGGCACACACGCCCTCCTACCCCGGAAGGTCCTGCGGCGCTTCCATCAGCCACCGCCTGAGCTCCCCAAGCCCGTGTGTGGTATGACGCTGACTGAAAAGAAGAAGCGAGGCGCCTTGACTGGCACTGTGGCCATGCGGCCAAGTCAACCCTAGGCGGGCTTGGCACTGCAAGTAGTAGTTGCTTAGATGCATGACGGAGACGATCAGGCGGCGGGGCGTGCGGCACTGAGGCCAAGCGGAGATCCGCGGGAAGGGCAGGCCGACCCACGGCGGGCTTGGCACTGTGGGTGGCTGTAAAGCCAGAGTAATTGAGGCGACGACGCCTTAGGCACTGAGGCCAAGCGGAGATCCGCGGGAAGGGCAGGCCGACCCATGGTGGGCTTGGCACTGCGGGTGGCTGTAAAGGGCTGTTGGGCTGTTCAGCACACAGCAGGCATAGAAAGCCTGAGCACTGCACGTCGAGCGCCGCTCGGGCCACGCGCCTGAGCGGCGGCGGGCGTGTCGCATTGCAGGCTCAGGGAGTCTGAGCACTGCACGTCGAGCGCCGCTTAGGCGCGTGGGCCGAGGGGCAGTCGTGGCGCATCGCAGGCGTAGAGAGCCTGAGCACTGCACGTCGAGCGCCGCTCGGGCCACGCGCCTGAGCGGCGGCGGGCGTGTCGCATTGCAGGCTCAGGGAGTCTGAGCACTGTACGTCGAGCGCCGCTTAGGCGCGTGGGCCGAGGGGCAGTCGTGGCGCATCGCAGGCGTAGAGAGCCTGGGCACTGCACGTCGAGCGCCGCTCGGGCCACGCGCCTGAGCGGCGGCGGGCGTGTCGCATTGCAGGCTCAGGGAGTCTGAGCACTGCACGTCGAGCGCCGCTTAGGCGCGTGGGCCGAGGGGCAGTCGTGGCACATCGCAGGCCCAGAGAGCCTGGGCACTGCACGTCGAGCGCCGCTCGGGCCACGCGCCTGAGCGGCGGCGGGCGTGTCGCATTGCAGGCTCAGGGAGTCTGAGCACTGCACGTCGAGCGCCGCTTAGGCGCGTGGGCCGAGGGGCAATCGTGGCGCATCGCAGGCGTAGAGAGCCTGAGCACTGCACGTTGAGCGCCGCTCGGGCCACGCGCCTGAGCGGCGGCGGGCGTGTCGCACTGGAGGCTCAAAGAGTCTGAACCCTGCGCGTCGATCACCACTTTGGCGCGTGAGCCAAGCGGCGACCGTGTCGAATTGAGATCCAGCTGCAGCAACGTCCACCGTACGGTCCTAGCTGGGGCTCGCCTCGGCTGCGCGGAGCAGGAGCTCTCCCGCCCTGCGTTGGCCGGCCCGGAAGGCGGCTTCATAAGGGAGGCGGCCGCTGCTGGTCTCGGTCCGCAGAGCGCTCCTGTGGCGGGGACCGGGCGGAGCAAGCGGTACATGATGAGGCAAGCATGAGCCAGCAACCGTGGGACGCAACGTGTTCCGTCTCAGGCAACAACGGTGCACCGCAACGAGACGATCATCATTCCTGTCCCTTTGTCGTGGGACGCAAGGTGTAGAACCCCGCGCGCATGCGATACATGTAGCCGCAACGCCACGGCGCTCTGACCCCTATGACCTACCTGTTGGCGTGGTGAAGCATGGCCGCCACCACCCTCAGGCGGTGCCCGAAGCGCGCTGCGGTGTGCAGGGGCGTCTCGCCCTGGCTGGTGTCCCGGCACCCCAGCAGCTGCCGCCAGGCCTGGAGGCCCACCGCGTCCGCCGCAGCCTGCAGGGAGGTGGTGACGCGGGCACCCGGGCATGTGATGACTTATATGTGAATGACTTGGCAGGTGCCTGCCTGGGCCCCCAACAGGCCCCAACCTGCGCAGCCCGTCTCACCTCGATCAGCCCCACCGCCACGTCCTGGGTGATGGGCGAGTCCGCATCCGCCTCGGTTGGCTGCTGCTGCTGCATGGATGCACTGTCCAGGTGCGTGGGCGGCGTGGCGAGCCAGTGTGCCAGGCACTGCCCGTTGGGGAGGCGCATGGCCGCCAGGTGCTCACGGCCGACGGAGGAGAGCAGCGCACGCCACTCAAGCAGTAGGGCTTCAGCCGATAGGCTGTCAGGCGGGCGGGAGGCGAGGGACAGAAGGAGGCCAAAGACGTGGTCCCGAGACTCGATCCAGGGTGGCGGCGGCTCCTGACGTGGCCGCTTGGCGGGAGGTGGGCCGCCGCTGCCGGCGTCACCAGCAACAGGGCTGGGGCCTGGTGCAACACCAGGATGCAGCTGAGGCGGCGGTAAGCCGGTTGGGGCTATGCCGATCGAAGCCGGTGGCAGCAGGTGATCTGGTGCAACCGGCGGGACCGCAGCGATGGGCGGCCCGTGGACGACAGCATGAGGCGCCGACCCCGTTGCAATGCCGTTTCCGGCAGCCGGCGGCTGAGCTGCTCCCGGCCGAGGCGGCCTCTTCCGTGGCCCACTCGCCCTCCCACCTCCCTGCCCAGCAGCTGCTCTCCCATCACCTCCTGACCCGCTGCCGGCTGCATCCTCTACACCATTCTCAAGCACGGCCGAGCCAGCCACCACTTCGGTTGTGAGCCAGGCAGAGGCAAACGGCTGCATGAGGACCATGAGGTCAGCGATGCCGCCATCCGGCCTGCGGAAGCTCTGGCGCTTGGCGCAGAGCCCGGCCTCTGCTTGTGGCTGGGCCTGGGGCTGAGGCTGCACCGGGGGTGCGGCTGCAGCGTCCGCCCCGCCCTCCACCGGAGTGAGCGCCAGCGCCAGCTGGGAGACCTGCACGAGGATGGCATGATTTTCTAGGCATTACCGAACTGAGGACAGCGGCACAGCATTCCTCCGGGCCAGGGCAGGGCAAGACTGGTTCAGTCGGAGCATGACGGGGACCGGATAAGTTATCACGTCCTAGCTAGCTTGGACGCCGAGTCGAGGGATTCAGGGAGGGACTCAGTCACTGATCAAGTGCGGCCTGGACCTCACCTTCCAGAAGTCGTGCCCCGCGTAGCGGCACGTGCCCGGCTTGACCTTGTGCTGGTAGAGCCGGTTGCAGCCGGCGCAGCGCTGGCTGTAGGTGGTCACCAGCCACCACTCGCGGTCCTCCGCGTCCACGCCCAGACGCACGGGCAGCGGCGCTCGCCTCGCGTGCTCTGAGCGGGGGAAAGGCAGCGGCGGGGCAGGGGCAGGAGCGGTAGGCGCGTCAGTACGGCATCGCAAGAAGAGCTCGGCGTGGCAGGCCATCCATCAACCAGCTCGCCTCGCCCTACTGAACCCTTGTCAGTTGCACTCACCCGGCTTCATCTTGTCCGGCCTCCTGCGCAGCACCTGCAGTACGGGGCCCTCCGCTGCGCCCGGCCACCAGCCCGCCGGCCCCGACCAGGCTTCCGCCAGCGCGGCCTCCGCCACCGGCGGCAGCGACTCGTCCGGGCTCCTCAGCTGCAGCCCCAGGAGGAGCAGCCCCACTCGCTGCTTGGCGGCCTGTTGCTGAGGGTGTGGCTTGCGGCCCAGCCCCGGCGACACGGCCGCGAGCCATCCGCCAGGATTGGCCGTGAAGGCCTGGACCTCCGCTGCGGCCCGGTCCAGGAGCGGCGCCTCCTCCGGCCCAGTAGCAGGTGGCTCGGCAGCCCCTGCTGCTGCCGGGCTAGCGACGGCGCTTGGCAGATGGGAGGCGGCCCCTTCCAGTGAGCATTGGGGCTGCAGCGGCTCCGTCCCCACCGCCTCGAGGCCCACTGCCCCCAGCGCCTGCAGCCACTCCCCGCCAGGACCGTCAACTTCGCAGAAGCCCAGGTCGAGAGGGTCGTCACCCCAGGCGCCCGACTCCACCCAGGTCAGATCCACGTCCACGCCAGGGCTGGCAAGCCTGGTCAACGCCGTGCTCAGCCAGGCAGCATCCCAGTCCGTAGCCCCTGCCTCGGCGGCCCGGCCGCCTTGTCCGCTGGGCGGCGGGTCAGGCGGTGGGTCGGGCGGCTCAACAGGGTAAGGGCCAGTCATGCCCGCGCCAAGGGCGGGGGGCTGTTGGCGCTGGTGCTTGGGGCGCGCAAACGCAGGCCCAAGACCTGCCGTGTGGGGAGCGCGAGGGGGAGCCGAGGGGGGAGCGCGGCGTGAGGGGGGCATGCTTGATCGCATACCGCTTGCTCGCGCGAGAGGAGGGTTCCACCCGCCGCTACCCTAGACTACCTACGTTACGCACCTCAGGATAAGAGCTCGAGGCTCCGCCGCGGGCGTCGGTGCGCGATGTGCGGCAATGCCGAGCGCTTGCTTGCACGCGACGAGTTGGCTCGGTGTAAGCAAATGATGTGGGGCAGCAGGCTATGCGCTGTAGTGAAGGCTGTGAGCTGCATTGTGCTGAATGGGACTTCTGGTCTGCTGACCCGTGCTTGACCCGTGAGGCGCCATGGGCTCCAAGCCGGCCATGGACACGGGTGCCGGGGCCTCCTCCCGATCCATACCGCAACCTCTTTCCATGCCATGACAAACTCAACTGCTCTATGTGCACCAAGGCTCACGGGTCTTGCGGGGCGTGTCCGCGTGTTCGGAGCGTGCCGAACACGGGTGAACCAGCGGTCCGGAGAATCCGGACAGGTACATGGTGTGGGGGCCCCACCCGCTTGTCACCACCAAGTGTTACTCAGGCTTGTCGGGGCAGTACCTCATGGTCGCCGCACTCCAACAAGCCACTACCAGCCGTGCTGCTAAAGCGGGTTTCCGTTCGGGCACCATCCCGCACATCCCCCCACATCTGGGCACGCCCAAGCCTGCCATCGCCCGCCCCCTTTAACCCTCGGACGCCCCGCCACGCACCCCTACATCCGGAGACTGTCCATGAGCATCGGCGGTCTTGCGGGGCCTGGCCACGCCTCGAGGTGACCGTGGGCATCGGCGGGCAGCGGGCTGCAGGCCGCGTTCTGGCGGGCGGTTGGAGCCGAGCAGCGGTCAGGGAGCCCTTCCCCAGCTATCCTCGGCAGGTGTGTCTTATCACGCCGTCGTGCTTCAAGCTCTACTTCAGACTTGTGCAGCCCGCGTCCGTACGGCAGCTTGCAAAGTTCGGTGCAGCACCGAGCAAGCACTTGCGTGTGTATCGTTCGATAGCGAGGGTGTCATGCCCAGCAACGTATCAGATAGGAAGAGAGAACGTATGTCGCTTTGAGACCACGCTTCCTTGGTCCTCTCCGACTTCTTAACGACAAGCTCCGCTGATGGCTGTACCTATCACTATTCAACGTGGATAGCTTAGGGCTTACCTGCACGCGCGAGGGCGGAGCGTGGGACCGAGCTCGCAGCTGGCGCAGCTCTTGCCCAGCCGTCCTTTAGGCCTTAGCAGCAGCTAATTGGACTGCGGCCTGCTGCTGCAGCGGCGCAGCTAGCAGGCCGTCCTCGGGGCTTTGCCCGTCTTAGAAGCGGCCATGGCAGGAATGAATCCCCTTCCGGGCCAGGCCATCAAGATGCCTGGGAGCATCTGGGCCAAAGCCATTGAGCAGGCGAACGAGGAACGCAAGAAGCCAGGTGTGCGCGACTCACATGTCGGCCTGCAATCCGCGCCCTGGCCGCGTCCACGGGTCATGCCAGAGTGTCTGCGACACGGCCGAACTCATGCTTGACTCTGGCACCTCTGGTTGCAACAGGCGCGGACGGCCGAGGAGACGCATTCTGCTACTTTGTGGGGTCTCGCGCAGCGGGGAAAAGCACGCTCCTCAACCGCTTCCTGTATCCCACTAGGGTGAGGGGGTCTCACAGGAGCTGTTGCCGCGTCGGGGTGGAGCGGGGGGGCTTCGAACCGCTGCCTCGGCTTCGCTGGCGGGGCAGGTGTCCTTCACACGGGCTCGAGCCGAGCTCCAAGTGTGTCCATGCACATGAGCTCAATAGGATAGTCCAGGCTGATGAATGCAGCACCTATGGCCGTAGACGTGGCCTCCACGGCCCCTCCTCTGACCCTTGTCTGACGTGCCACCCGCCCCCGCCCTGCCTGGCCTGTTAGGCCGAGACGCCGAAGCCCTCGGAGGGCATCGAGTACACCTATGCACGCAAACCAGCACAGTTTGACCATGAAAAGAAGGACCTGGCGCACATCTGGGAGGTTGGCGGCAGCATGGAGTTCGCGGAGGAGATCGTGAACTCGGAGCAGCTCTTCCTCACAGCCAAGCAGGTGCGCGTGCGGCGGGTTCTGGGGTCATGGGGCATGGCCATGCAACTCTGCATGGCTCAACGACGGGCAGGGGCCTGTGTGAAGTGGGTCTGGGCATGACTTGAGAGGCAGCAGGGCGCCCCTGGGCACTCCACCTCAGGCGCCCGGGCCCCCTCATTCAAGGCCCCTCCTGACAGTGACGGGGCGGGTCAGCGACGTCAGCGCGAAACCAGTCTGCCACCTGTCCCAATGATCGTACCCACCCGCTGCTGCTGCTCCCCAGGTGACCACCGGCGTGGTGGTGGTGGTGGTGGACCTGGGCGACCCAGCCAGCGTGGCGCCCACCGTCACCTGGTGAGCCGCTGCTCGCTCCCTGCTCCCTGCTCCCTGCTCCCTGCTCCCTGCTCCCTGCTCCCTGCTCCCTGCTCCCTGCTCCCTGCTCCCTGCTCCCTGCTCCCTGCTCCCTGCTCCCTGCTCCCTGCTCCCTGCTCCCTGCTCCCTGCTCCCTGCTCCCTGCTCCCTGCTCCCTGCTCCCTGCTCCCTGCTCCCTGCTCCCTGCTCCCTGCTCCCTGCTCCCTGCTCCCTGCTCCCTGCTCCCTGCTCCCTGCTCCCTGCTCCCTGCTCCCTGCTCCCTGCTCCCTGCTCCCTGCTCCCTGCTCCCTGCTCCCTGCTCCCCGTGGCCATCACCCTACCTACACCCCAGGGCCGGGGCCCTGGGGCTCTAGCCCCTATGTCGCGGCCCCGGGCTGTGGGAAGTCTTGTTGCCCAGGACTGTGGGCGCGGCTGCCCAGTAGGCTTCCGCTTGCCAGACGCGGGCCGGTGCTAAGACAGCTGCGCTCGGCTCCGCAGGTGGATGGAGCAAATAAAGAAGAAGCTGGGCTCGACGTACGAGAAGTTTGAGAAGAAGGGCCTGCAGCTGCCGGAGCAGCTGCGCCAGCGCGCCAAGTCCAAGCTGTACGCAGCCAACGAGGACAAGGACAACGTGTTCCACAGGTGGGTGGGCCGCATGACTGCACGGCCGGAATGGGAAGGGGCCATCCTTCTGGCATAGGGCACGCCGGTAGGCAGGGGGCAGAGGGCGGCGTGGCCCCCCTGCTCCACTCCTGGACTCCTGTACTCATGTGCCTTCTACCCGCCTGTGGCTCCTGTTCGCAGCGGCATCTCGCTCGTGATCGCGGCCACCAAGTACGACAACTTCAAGGGGGCAGATCCCGAGATCAAGAAGGTCATGTCCAGGTGGGGTCGAGCTCGCGGCAGGGGCGTTCGAGGGCAACCTCCACGCCTCTTGCTCTGCTGCTACTATGGCGTGCAAGGGATTGGCATCCACGTTCCGGTCCCCTGGCACTGCACCGTGCAACTTGGCTTCGCTCACCCGGCACCCCCGTGCTTGCCTGGCAGGTTCCTGCGGTACGTGGCGCACTCCAACGGCGCCTTCCTGTGCTACCTGTCGGGCCTGCACGGGGGCGAGGGCAGCAGCGGCGAGGACGCAGGCCTGCTGGACAACTTCACGCGCCTCATGAACCACCTCATCTTCACGGGCCTGGAGAAGAAGCCGTGAGTGCAGGGTCTGCAATGCCTCCCCGCGCCCTGCTGCAGGGAGTCAGGGTAGCTTCATGCAGTTGCTGTTCTGCTCCGGTCTAAGGCCCGCACGGACGCTACTGTGCCAGGCCGGTACTACACCCCTGGACGCGCAGCGTCGTCTGCTTCCGGGCCCTCCCGTGTCAGGGTATATGCTGTCTTGACGCAACCGCCCTCTCCTGCCCTGCTTGGTCCTCCGCCCAGGGTGCTCAAGATGCAGCCGCAGATTGACCACAACGGCCCCATCATGGTGCCCGCCGGCTCGGACACGTTCAAGGCCATCGGGCGGCCGCGCGGCGCGGCGGAGGGCAGCGTGGAGAGCGGGCTGCGGGAGTGGCGGGACCTGTTCGAGAAGATGTTCCCAAGTGCGTACCGCGTAGGGAGGGAAGCGGGGGTTGTCGAAGCTTGACATCGTGAGGTGTTAACCACTGGGCTGGCTGCAGATAGCCGCGCTCCCTTCACGGCCACAGCCTCGACGGCGTAGAGCTCACAGCTTTTGTGCTTTCCCCTCTCGGACCGCCCCCCGCCGCCCCGCAGCCACCAAGGAGAAGGAGCAGAAGTTGATGGCGAAGGGCGCCAAGTTCGTCATCCCCGACCAGTACAAGGAGGAGGGTGAGCGAGCGAGGGCTCGACACCGCGCCTCCCGGCCGCTGGGATATGTACGGGGGCTGCCACGCCTGCGCAATGCTCACTCGTTGCCTCCACAAGGCAGCTAACCGGTACCTCACGCACCTCACACACGTGCACACACATGCGCGCACGCATCGCACCTCTTTCGCACGGTCACCACCACAACACGAACGTGTCCTCGCCCTCGCCCTCGCAGAGGTGGACGCGGTGCGGGCGCGCAAGGTCACGGAGCTGGAGAACTTCCGCAAGGAGCAGGCGGCGGCGGCGGAGGCGGCCAGAAAGAAGGTGGGGCGGCCGCGGGGGCGTCAGCTAGCTACCATCCTAGCGTTTCAGATATGTGGGAAGTGGGCAGTTGAAGTGTGCTTTGGAAAGTGGGTTGCTTGAATGCTTGGTTTCCCTTGTCGCCCGCAGGCTCTACTGGCCAAGGCGCAGGCAGCGGACGCAGCCGCGGCCAAGAAGGCGGGCGCCAAGCCGGCCGCCAAGGCCGCGCCCAAGGCGGCCGCCAAGCCCGCGGCGGGCGCAGACGCAGTCGCGGGTTCGCCCACAGCCAACGGCGCTGCGGCGCCCGCGCCGAAGAAGAAGGTCGCGGCGAAGCCCAAGGCGGCGCCGGCAGCCTCGTGAGCTGGGCGCAGCATGTCGGAGCATGGGATACAGCTCTGTCGAGGCGCTCTCGCGCCTTGGAGCTTCGGGGGCGTGAACGCGGGGTTGTTTACGTAAGCGCTTGTGCGGACGGTGTTCGGCGACCGTGGGGTATACATAACGGTGGCGCAGCCGGGAGGAGGGGTGGAAGGGTGAGAGGGCGGAGCCGATAGGGGAGGGAGCCCGGGGCAGGTGGGGCAGATGCAGGCAGTGCTGACTGTGGTGCCGCTAACATGAGGCGCCTACTGCCGCGTCAGGCAGGCAGGTGGCTTGCTTGAGAGACGCTCTAGGCAACTGTGTTGACAGAAAGTGTCTTGGCGTCGCTTCGGACAAGGGCTAACGTTCGGGGAGGGTTCTGGGAGCCGCTTGAGTTTTGAGGAGCTCCAGACGTCCTGAGAAGGCTGGCCTGGGTGTCGGCCTGGCTGAAGGCGGGGGAGAGGAGCGTCGTGCCATAAGCCGAAACTGCAAGAGGTTAAGTCTGCCTGCTGTGTGCGCTCCTGCGAGTGATGACGCTGTAAGTCAAGTGGGGCGGACATGGAGGATGGGGCTGGAAGTGGGATGGTGTGGGCGGCACGCACAGCTGTCCAGACACGCTGTAAGTCAACGCATTCGTCGCTAGCAGCAGCCAGTTGTCTTCAGGTACGCTGCATTGTGTGAGGCTCACCAGGAGCCACACGCGAGCAAACCGAGACACCCATCTCGGACCATCGGATGGGACGCGGCGAAACGCGAGGGTGTTTGCGGTGGGCGCACAGTATCGTCGCTTTCCCATACGCCGGCTGGAGCGAATAGGACACAGCACATAGTCATAGCAAGTAGTATCGCGCTGCACAGTCACATTCTTCAGTGCAATTCACAGCCAGCCAGGGTAAGGACTACCCCATACTCTGCTGACGCACGTAGTCAGACGTCGGTCTACGGAGTACAGACATCGACTAGGAAGGCCGGAACGAGCTCGGAGTAAGGCATGCCCCTGTCACCCGAGGCGCGCCGGCAGCCCTGAGGCCCTGAAGCGAAGCATCAAACAGCCAAAGCTTAGTAGTGTGCCACACCCGGCGGGGCGGCGCAAGCTCGACGGGCGAGCAACATGAGGGGACCCTCAGCGCTTGACTTTGCGGTTCAAGGTAGGCAAAATGGTGACGAGGATGAGGCATCACAATGGATGACCAAAGGCGCCCGCTTGAGGCCGAGGGCAGCATTGTTGCCTTCGGAGCCTGGCGCTGACCGTTGTATGGCGGTGCAGGTGCACGTGCTGGTGTGCCATCAAAGGACGATCGGGCCAGCAAAACCTCGCGTGAACGGTAAGGCGCCGGTCCGCTGTCCCAGGGTGGTCCCCTTGCCCCTTGGCGGGCCGTGTCGGCGGCCCCCTGCTTCGGCGTACCGGTTGCGTCCCCTCATACGGCCAGACCAGGGGACCTGGAAAGGGCTATTGGTTCAGGTCTTCTGGTAACCCAATGCTCCACACGTCTGCCCCTGTTGTAGGAGCCCCTACTTGGCTGGTACCAACGGAGGGCACGAGCTCGCAGTCGGCCGCCGCAGCTCTTCCTCCTCCTCCCAGGGCGTGGTCAAAGGGGCGTCTGCAGCAGTGCAGGAGGCTCACTCCAGGCTAGAGCGGCTCCTTGCCCCTTCCCAGGTTGGCAGGGCTATGAGCGGGGAAGTTGAAGCGGTGGCGTCCCGCTAGAAGGCTCTGATTGATCACCCGACATCGTACTGCTGTGTTTCTGTTGCGGGCCTCCTCAGCTCTATCCGGCCGCGATACCAGCAGCCTAGTCGTCGCCACCAAAGCGTCCCAGCCATAAAGTATGCGAAACACTCTGCCAGCAACCATGCCACACCCACCCACAGGGCTCGGCCTCCAACGGCTCCTCGCGGCGCCCCATCTCCGCCCCGCTGGCGGCAGCAGGCGCAGGCACCGGCGGCGTCACGCCGCGACCCGCCTCCGCCAACCTGCTCTACTCGTCAAAATCCTACACAGGCGGCGTGGGCACTACCTTCACCCCCCTCACACCCACGGGTGCCGCCAGCACGAGCGCCGGGTCCCGCATGCTTGGGCGGAGCCTGTCGGCCTCAGACGCAAGCGGGGGCCTGTTAGGCGCCTTAAGCGCCCGCGGCGGCCTGGGCGGGCGCACCAGCAGCGGCAGCGGCAGCGCTGTGAGCAGCAGCGGCGGCGGCACGGTGGTACTCGGCGCCGGCGGGAAGATCCGGCCGCTGTCACCGTCCATGTCGCGTGACCGCGATGCCGCGTCAGCGT
Source organism: Edaphochlamys debaryana (assembly GCA_016858145.1). Classification (NCBI taxonomy): domain Eukaryota; kingdom Viridiplantae; phylum Chlorophyta; class Chlorophyceae; order Chlamydomonadales; genus Edaphochlamys; species Edaphochlamys debaryana. Next base: position 46,333 of record JAEHOE010000202.1, on the reverse strand, counting down.
CTGCCGTCGGTACGGCAGCTGACGCGCTGGCGCTATCGAGCGGGCGGGTCAGCGGCGGCGCCATCCTGAGCAAGGCGGCTTTGGATGCGGGGCGGGTGCTGGGGAGCATGCTGAGTGGGTCGTCCGGGGCGTCACAGGCGGCGGCGGCGGCAGCGGCGGCGGCGGCAGCAGGGTCGAGAGGCAGCGGTCCCAGTAGCGGCAGCAGCGGCCGAATGCTAGCCGGCGGCGGCGCCACGGCCGTCGTGAGCGCGTCGCTGGTCGTGACTCTCGGCGGCGCAGGCGCCGCGACGACAGCTGGCGGCGGCGGGGTGGGGTCGCTGCAGCGGCGGCTCAGCGGCGGCGCGCCTGGCACCGGCATTGTAACCTCCAGCTCGGACGCGGGCGCTTCTGGCGGAGGCCTGTCGGCGCCGCCTGCCGCATTGAATTTCGTGGGCGGCCGGAGTGTGCCTTGGTCGCCCGAGAGCAGTCAACGCATGGGAGCTGAGGGGCTGGCGAACGGCGGTTCGGCTTCGGCCGGGTCGGGCCGTCGGCCGGGCAGCGCCGGGAGTAGCAGTGGGGCAGGCGCAAGCGGCACAGCGCGCAGCAGCTCGGGCGTGGTGGGCACGAGTCCGACCCACATCACGTCCGCGGCGGCAGCGTCGGGGTCCCTCACGCCTCGGTCCCTGGGGGCCGCTTCCAGTGGGGCCACGGCCGGTAGCGGCTCAGCCGCTGCAGCTGCTGCCGCTGGCAGCAGCAGCAGCAGCAGCGCTGCCCGGCCATCGAGTGCTGGGCGGACACGGTCGAAAGCCTCAGCGGCAGAAGGCAGCGGAAGCGGAAGCGGCGGCACTGCGGTAGCCTCGACCGCAGCTGTGCCTAGCTCCACTACCACCTCCGCATCCGCGGCCCGAAAGAGCTCCTCCTCGTCCTCATCCGCTTCCGCTTTCACCACCCCCGCCTCCGCCACCACCCCCGCCTCCGCATCCGCCTCCGCCACACCGTCCACCGGTGCCGGCAGCAGCAGCAAAGCCACAGCAGCAAGTGCCGAGCTGGTCGCGGGAGGGGCCCCCGCGGTGGCCTCTGGCGCCTCGCTCGGTACCAGCGCCAGCGCCTCTGCACCCGCAGTCGGCGGTGCGGTGCGACCCGTGTCCGCTGAGCGGCGGCGACGCATGGCCTCTTCTAGCACCACCACAACCACCACCACCACCACCCCAGCCTCCGCGACCACCACCTCCACCACCCCGGCTTCCTCATCCGCCGCCCCCTCCATCCTCAGCTCCACAACGGCCATCCTGGTCCCCACCACCACCGCCGCTGCAGCTGTAGCCGCCGCCTCCACGCCAGCACCTGTGGCAACAACTGCGCCTGGGCCAAGCAGCCCCTCGCCCGCCGCCTCCGCGGCCGCGGCCGCCTCCCTCCTTTCCCTCACGGCCACAGCCGCAGCCACCGCTGGAGCTGGGACGGGGCCGGCCTCTCCAGGCGTCCCTCCGTCCACCACCCACGCCGCGCAGCGCGCGCGGCCCCTCAGCATCGACCTGTCCGTGCTCCCCGCTGGGTCCTCCTCGGACGACACCACGCCCAACCTCATCCGCCCCGCGCCGCTCCTCCACACCACCTCGGGGACCTCCCTGCTGGGTGGCCGCAGCCTACTCGCCGGCTCCTCCCGCCGGGCCCTGAACCTGGAGCTATCCGTGGCGGCCGGCACGGCCGCCGCCGCCGCCAGTGCCGGCGCGAGCAGCCCCGGCGTGAGCTCCAGCGCTGGCGGCGGTTGCGGCGCGGGCCTGAGCGGCTACCTGCGCCCCAACCCCAGCGCCTCGCCGCCCACCGCCTCGTCCCCCACGGGCGCGCGCTGCGCCTCGCCGCCGCCGCTCATGCCCTCCCGGTCTCCCATGCAGTCCCCTCGCTCGTCCGTGGGCCTGCCGCGCACGCGTAACCGCGGCGCGGGCTCCGGCTCGGGTAGCAGCCTGTCCAGTCGCTGCCGCTGGCCCCGCAACCCGCCGCTACCCGAGGGCAGCGCCGCCGCCGCCGCGGCGGCGGCGCCGGCCATGCCCGACTCGGCTGTGGTCATGCATGACCTGGCGTCGGCGGGCCACGAGCTCTTTGTCATGTTTGGCGGAAACGGGCCCAACTTCGTGGAGGCGCTTCGAGAGCGTTTTGTGGAGGTGATGCGTGCGAGCAGGAAGGCCGTGCCTGGGCCGCCCTTCTGAATGGGTTTCAGCGTATGGCGCTTTGTACTGGAGCGGGGAGCTGCAGAGGAGCGGGGTTTCGGCATGGCTGGTTTGGATTCGGATCTGGGTCGGGGCGCCGTGGCAGCCTGCCGGCCAGGCGTTGAGAGGTGCAGGAGCTGGCCCGGGAGTCTGGGGCTTACCTGCACTGGTTAACCCACCGACGCTTATCTGCGTGAGCCGGAGCTGGCGAGCTGCCAAGCGGCCGAGGAGGCTGACAGTCTGGAGGCATTGACGCTCGGGCGGCCTGCGCCTGCAAGAGGGCGCTGCGGATGGCCGGACCCAGGAGCCCTCAAGTCAACACTGCAAGGGGGTCGTTACTAGCTAAGACGTGGAGTGAGGACTGGTTGCAATCGTCTCTGGTGGGCCGGTCATGCGGTGAGGGAAGGAACAGTCACTTAGATAGAGGCGAGCAGTACTGGGCAGGAGCGCCGGATGGGCGCCTTTTACTGGGCGCCGTAGCGCTGGGGATTACGGTAGTCATGCGGTGCAAGAGCGCAGAGAGCCTTGCAGTCAAGGTGAAGCTGTGACCTGGTGCCATGCTCTTACTGCAGAGGCAGGGCCTAGCTACAGGCGCAGTTACGGAGACGTGTGCAAGTAATCTGGTCGTAGCCATGGCGGTGCCGTGAGGGAGCGGGGCGAGTGGGCTCCCGGCGGTGCAATACCGGCTTTGAGGGCGAGTACTGGCATGGAGACACGCCGACGGACAGCCGTGTAGCGCCGAACATTAGCGTGGTCAGAGGCGGGTGTAGGACGTGGGTATTGGACTTGGGGGGTGGGGGAGATCGACGCGTGGGGCCGGCGGGGCCCCCCGCACGGCCGCCGGTTGGGAGAAACAGGCGGACGGGCGGCAGGCGCCTGTTGGGGCGGTCTGGCAGGGGGCGGACGGCGCCGAGGGCTCAGGCGCTTGAGGCGAAGCAACAAGAGCAATATCCCGTGGGCTTTATCCATACACGGTGCATCGTGCCTTGACAGGGCGCCGTGCGGGGCCGAGTAGTGCAGTCCTGCGCGCCGGCTCAATCAACAGTCTACGGCCGTGTTGCTAAGCGCTAAAGTTTAATAGGGCATTCCTACAGGGGTCTGCAGGGGTACTTCCGTGAACACCGGGATAGACGCAGCTGTAGCTAGGTTCAACCGAGGATGCCCAAGGCAGAGGGGTCCGGACAGGACCGCGAAGATGGAGAAGCCCAGCCGCTTCTCCGAAAACAGCTGGACGTGGAGGCGCCCTTGAAGGCTGACGCCAAGGCCGGGGCAAATTCGTCCCTGTTTAAGAACGCCAGCCGCGCCACAATCGCTATCGTCTACTATGCGCTATGCTCCAGCACGATGCTGGTGATCAACAAGGTCGCGATTCACAACCTGCCCCTGCCCACAACGGTCCTCACGGCGCAACTCATCACCGCGACTTTTTTCGTGGCGTTCGGCAATCATGCGGGCCTTCTGTCCGCTGAGGCGGTGGAGCTGGACAAACTCAAGAAATTCGCATGGGTTGTTATCGGGTACGTGGGGGGTGGGGGTTAGGGGGGTCCCCGCCGACGGGCAGGTGGCACGCGAGCCCGCCCCACGCACTGCAGACTGACTCGCGCTCCGCTCCCCCTCCCCAAGCTTTCTGGGCACCATCTTCGCCAACATCAAAGTGCTGCAGCACGCAAACGTGGAGACGTTCATCACCTTCAGGTCCTCCACCCCTCTGGTGAGCGGCCCCAGCCATGGCGTTCCTGTGCGCATGCCCGGGCCCCCCCTCCCCCCAGTGTCCCCCCTACCAACAGCGCAGGGTCAGCTGCCCCCCCCCAGACCGCCCCATCCCCACACCCGGCACCCGCTTACCATGCTTCATCCCATCCGTGCTCGCCGTTCGACTAACGCACCTCAGGTTCTGTCGCTGTGCGACTACTTCTTCCTGGGCCGGGCGCTGCCGTCCCTGCGCTCGTGGCTGAGCCTGGTGGTGCTGCTGGCGGGCGCTGTGGGTTACGTCATGGTGGACGGGGACTTCCACGTCGAGGCATACTACTGGCTGCTGCTGTGGTGGGTGGGGGAGGGACCGGGTTAGGGGGCCGGGGGTGAAAGGGGGGGCTGGGTGGGGGGTCCTGCTGTTGCCGGGCCGAGCGGGTGGTCGGGTGGCTGCGTGCGGAGGCGTACTACTGGTTGCTGCTGTGGTGGGTAGCGCTCAAGTGCAGCGCAGCAACCTCGTTTCGACGCTAGCCCCTTAGCTAGGCCTTGGCCTCTCATCTATGCATGGGGGCCCTAGGGTGTTGGGGACTTGGGGTCCAGCCAGCCACTTCCATGTCGACGCGTGTTTCTCGCTGCTACTGTCGTGGGTGTGCGTCACCGGGCCTAGTACGGACTGTTGCTGTGATGGGCGGCGTTCAGAGTGAGCGCAGCGACCTCGTTTCAACGGCAGTCCCCAGGGGGGCCGTTGGGGTGCTGGGGTCCAGGGGCCCAGCCGTCACGAAGCAATGCGTGCGCCCTAACCCCGCCTGCGGCTGTTGCTCATCGTCAGGTACGCCTTCTTCACATTCGACGCGGTGTACGCCAAGCACATGTGAGGCAGGGGGCGGGGGGCAGGGTTGAGGGTGCGTGCGGGTGGGGGTCTGACACGGCTCCATGTGCGGTACGGCATCTGTCGGGACGCTGACCCCCACGCAGTCTACGCCAAGCACATGTGGGGCAGGGGTCGGGGTTGAGGGTGCGTGCGGGTACGGTGACGGTCTGCTACGGCTCCATGTGCAGTATGGCACCTGTCGGACCTGGGTTGTACCTAGGTTGTGCCAACTTGGGCTTCCCCCGGACATCCCCGCTGATACCCGCAGGTGCGACACCGTGCACATGACCAACTGGGCCCGGGTGAGTCAAACACGGGGCAGCGTGAAGCTAGGGGGGCGCTGGGGTCGGAGGTCGGGGGTGATACATACCCTGTACAGAGAGAGAGAGAGAGATGTTACAGGTGTTGACCAACCCGCACAACCGCTGCTCCTAACGCGGCGGCGCTTCTCATCCTGCTACCTGCCAGGTGTACTACACGAATGGCATTGCTCTTCTGCCGCTGCTGGTCGCAATCCCGCTGTGCGGAGAGTACCAGGCGCTAATGAGCGTGACTTGGTGGGTCTGCGTGCCTTGGGGCGCCTCGTGGTCTTGGCCTGGCGTCCCGTCCTTCTGCCCAAATGGCATGCTGTACACATACGGATAACCCGCTGTGTCGATCTGCCCTGAGGTGACGTGCGTCCGACCAGGCCCGACAGCCGTACGGTACACATGCGGTACATGTGCGGGCAGTACTGTAACCCCTTGGTCTGCCCTGCGACGTGCAGGAGTGGGGCCGTGATTGCGCCGCTGCTGCTCTCCTGCGCCGTTGGCGTGTGCATGAGCCACGCATCGTACCTGCTGCGAGAGGCGGTGTCGGCAACGCTCTTCACGATTGTCGGTATTCTCTGCAAGGTGGGACGAGGACCAATGCCACGGGGACTTGGGGTAGGGCCGGCCTTGGGGACACTGGGGCAGGGCCGGCCTTGGGGATCATGCCTGCTGCTTATCCGTCAACCCCTCTGGTTGCACGTAGGTTATCACTGTGGTTATTAACCTGATGATCTGGGACAACCATGCCAACCCATCGGGCATCTTCTTCCTCTTGGTCTGGTGAGCATTGCTGTTGGAAACGCACCCCACCTAGGAAAGCACCGCACCTAAACGTTGACGGAGGCTGACTGGTCGTGTTTCTTGCTCGTGCAGCGTGGGCGCAGGAACAGTCTACGAGCAAGCACCCAAGAGGGCGTAGGCTGTCGCCGGAGCCACCGTGGAGGCTTGGGCTTGGGCTCGTGCCCTGCTACCAAGGAGGGCGCAGGCTGCCGGGGTTGCGGGTTGTGCCCCAGTCCCAACAGAGGCAGCGGTGGCCTGGGCACTTGCCCTGTGGGTCTCATTGCCGGCATGGCTTCACCTATCGAGCTGTTGCTTTTTTGATGCTGGAAGGGCAATGTTTGTGCGGGTGGGGGAGAACTGTTTGTGCGGGTGGGGGAGAACTGTTTGTGGGCGGGGTGAACGCAAAAGTGCGTCGAGGGCACGATGGGGAAGGTGGAAACGTTCGCCTGGCTCTTCGACACCCCGCGGGAGGCGGAAGAAAGCAGAGGAGGGGAGCAAGGAAGGGGTGCGTTGCTTCGGGGTCGGGGCAAGAGGCTGGGCCGCAGGATCAGTGAAGAGACGTCGCTTGTGCCAAGGGAGGAGCGTGCGGCGCACCCCGTGTGGCTGAGAAGACAGGAGAACGGAGCCGGTCACGGCTTCCCAGTAGGCGGCAGCTTGGCACTGACCGTAAGCAAGCGGCGACGGCAAGCATGTGCGGACTGAGCAATGGCAGCATCAGACGGAGTTTCGGCGGAGCTGTCGACCGGCATGAACTAGGGTCGCGGTAGGAGGGAGCAGGGGTGCCCTGGGAGTCAGCGGGTCACTGCTCCTGACTGCCGGCTCGCCACCACCTTCCCGCTTGGCACTTGCTGCTTCTGATTGCTCGACTCTGATTTGCACTGCGCAGCAGGGTTGCTATGCCAGAGACTAGCCCCGGCGTGTGGACAGCGCGTGTGGGAGGAGACCGTGCGCGGCGTGTACGGCTAGGCGGCTAGGGCTAAGCACACGGGTGCAGGGCAAGCGAGTGCAGGCAGTGGGGTGTGCCAGTGGCTGTGCTGCCTGCTTCGCCCCGCTGACATGCGCCTTCGAGCAACGTTCCTGACGCCGCTTTCGCTCTGCTCCGGCGTTCGTGTGATTCTGACGTGTGGTTCGGCGTACGTGTGGTTCGGACGGGTCGGGGCACCTTGAGCCGCCGGAGAACCGACGGCTGCCCATGTCGCCTATGCCGGCCCAAGATCCAGACAGTAACACGCAGTCTTACTCGGCTATTTGCTTCCCTCTGCTTGCTCAATTGCTGCCATGCCCCGGGCAGCAGGCGACTGGTCTCTCAGCAGTCACAGGCCGCGCCCTCGCGCACTTGCTTGCCCTGCACCCATGGAGAGGGCGGGGCGGAGCACCAGACTGGAGTGGATGGAGACTCGAGCCAGGCTTGACGAGAGACTTGTTAATCTGGGACCAACACGCCAACCCATCGGGCATCTTCTTCCTCTTGGTCTGGTGAGCATCCCGCTGTATGTTGAACAGCACCCATGAGCTGCGTGCTTCTAGTGCTGCTAAATGGAGGCTGACTGGTTGTTTTTCCCGTACGCAGCGTGGGCGCAGGGACAGTCTACGAGCAAGCTCCCAAGAGGGCGTAGGCTGCCGGGGTAGCTGGCGCCCTAAGCCACCGCGGAGGCAGGGCAGCGCTGCCTACGGGTGAGCACATGAGCACGCGCGCGACCAAGTGTGGAGATGTGATCTGATGTGATGATGTGATTGTTACCCTGGGCGGTGCGACATGGGTGTTGCGGGTGTTGGCTGGGGACGCGCAGGCGAGCTTGCTGCGGGACTGCTGGGGCCCTGCAACCGCCTGTAGGCCCTCCCCTTTGCGGCCGCCCACCATGCGCCCTGGCCCTGCCTCTGAATCTTGCTCGGCCTGGTGCAAGACATGGGCCGCCCAAGCGCACGCCCCGCCATTTCCGTGCGGCCAGCAAGTCTTCGTTCCAAGGGAGGTACACCACGGGATTACAGTCTGAGCCGACTCTGGCCAGGCACACGTGCCACCGAGACCCGCTCCTCCAAACATGGGAGTGGGCATGCGGCAGGCCTGACCTCCAACCCACGCAGCGCCGGCCCGAGCCTGCTCCCATTCCCCAAGCCTGCTCCCATACCCCAAGCCTGCTCCCATTCCCCAAGCCTGCTCCCATTCCCCAAGCCTGCTCCCATTCCCCAAGCCTGCTCCCATTCCCCAAGCCTGCTCCCATTCCCCAAGCCTGCTCCCATTCCCCAAGCGTGCTCCCATTCCCCAAGCCTGCTCCCATTCCCCAAGCCTGCTCCCACCCCACCACCCTGCAGACGCGGGGCGCCTTTTCGGCGCCACACATGGCCACTGCCAACTCAAGCAGCTGCTCTGGACTGGACCCTTCATTGCAACCGCAACGCAACAACAGCAGCGGGGGCGACATTGCTCTCTGGCCGCCCAGTCCACTAACTCGTAGCTACCGGCATGCCCCTCGTAAGCTTTCAGGGCACGCCACGTGTCCCGCCCCCACCCGGCATGACTGTTTAAACTGACACTTTCCGACGCCCATGCCCCACGGACCCAGTCTCCATTCCATTCAACTAGGATGCCAGGATGCCACGCTCTCTGCTAACCTAGACTTCCCTGCCTCGAACTCCTCTGCACCCTGGTTCGGGACCTGGGCCACCTCCACTGGCCCCTAGCAGGCCATGCATGCCTGGCTAACCGGACATAATGAGTGTAGCAGCACCACAGCCGCCCTCCACTTCTGACAGAGACGGCCAAGGGTAGCCCTGGCCAGAGACGGTGCGGTCCTCGGCCCCTCACTTTGCCTCAACGTCGAATGTTCGCCGCCAACCCACCCCTGCTGCCATGGACCTGCAGGCGCAGGTACCGCAGCACAGGGGCAGGCGGCGGCGGCCTCCAGCCGGCTTCAGCTGTGACGTCCATGGACTAGGGAGAGGCCTGCACCTGCACCTCGCCCCGGGCCGCCGCCGCGGCCGTACTTGAAGCTGGCCACCGTAACGGCGGCGGCAGCGGTCAGGCAGAAGGTGGGCTTGGCCCCCGCCAGCTGCCCCGGCCCCGTGCCCTGCCCCGCGCCCACCGCCTGGTAGGGGAGCAGCGCCCCCGGTCCGGTCCGGTCCGGTCCGGTCCGGTCCGGGACTCGCGAGGCAGCCGGGGCCGGCGGGGCCCACCCACCGCACGCGCCCTGTTGAGCCTCCACTGCCTGAGCGGCCACCTGTGCTTGGGAAGCCGCAACCTACGCCCGCACCGCCCGCAGCTCCACGGCCAGGTTGGCGCCCGGATCCGGCCAGGTTGGCGCCCGGATCCGGCCAGGTTGGCGCCCGGATCCGGGCCACCTGGAGCGGCGGGCGGAGCTGCCGTGGCCGCAGCCGGGCCCGGGCAAGCGCCGGCAGTACGCACCCCCTGTCCCGGCGCTATGGCACCAGCAGGGGAGCGGGGCCGCAGCAGGCGCGGCTGCGGCAGCTCCGCCGGCGCCGTCGGGAGCCTCGGCCTGCTGGCCTGCCCCTGGCGCCGGTCGCGCCTGGGGACCACCCTGCCCCAGCCTGCCGCTGTAGCGTTGCGGCGGCCACCAGCGAGCTGATGGCGCAGCAGGCGCTCATCCAGGCCTGGGAGCAGCTCCCCGCCAGGCCGCCTCAGCTCCCGCCTCCTGCAACACAGCCCAAAAGCAAGGGTCCACTTCAGAATGGCGCCGCACTTACCTATCGTCAGAACCCAGCGAGCAACGACCCCGGCACCCCAGTAGCCTGAAAGCCCTCGTCCTTCAGTCCCTCGTACATTTGCCCCCGAACCGGTCGGGGTAGGCTGCCTTCAGCTGCTGCTCGTACGCCGCCAGGAAGTGGCACTCTTGTGGGCACTGCTGCTGCAGCTCCGGCGTCACGAGGGACCGCACGGCGGCGACTTCGCCCTCGAGGTCCTGCAGGCTGCCCGGGTGGACCCCAGCGGTGCACCGTGTCAGCACGGCGTCGGCGTTCCGGGCCATCGCCACGGGCGTCAGGCCCATGAAGGAGGTCCGGAAGCTTTGCTGCCCGCAGGCGTGCAGCAGGACTTGCGCCACGACGTTCCGCAGTCGGGGCGCGGCCAGCACCGCGAGCTGCCGCTGCTGGGAGGAGACCTGGCCCATGAGCGCCTTCATCATGTCCATGATCGAAGGGCTTCCGCGTTGACGACGACGTCGTGGCTGCCCACGCAGCGACTTGAACACCGCCAGTCGGCAGCCTCCTGACCGCCGACCAGGACAGAGACTGGCTCGAGGTCACGATTCAACATCAGCGCTGCTTTCTTCACGGCGCGGGGCACACAAGACGCCAGCAGCTCGTGCCTTTCGCATCGCTCTTGGCAGACTTGGCCCGCAACGTTAACGCTAATCGTGGAGCTCATTTCTACATTGTTTAGCAGACTGTTGCGCGGGCGGAGCAAGAGCCGGTGAAAGTAAACCGGCACTGCGCCGCAGCGTCGGGCCTTGTTTGATTGGGCGTTAAGCCACAGGGGCGTGCCACCCTGCTAAGTACAGGTAGAAGATTGGAATACACCTGCGTGAGCGTCTGCAAGGCGATCAGGCGTCTTGGCGTTGGCCCCCCCCCCCCCCCCCAAAGCCCCGATGAAACACCCGTGATGAACCCCTGCGATGAAATACATACCTCCAGAGCGAGATGGGGTCGAGGGTGCGAGGGTCTGCGACGGCTCCACGTACCGGTACGGCACCTGTCGTACCGGGTGCACCGTTGCGTCTCACCTACCAACTCGGGTTTCCCCCGGACACCCCCGCTGATACCCGCAGGTGCGACACTGTGCACATGACCAACTGGGCCCGGGTGAGTCCACACGGGGGGGCGCAACTTGAGGGGTCGCTGGGGTAGGGGGTGGGGGGTGATACATACCATGTACGGCGGGTAACGGTGCGGCATCGTGAAGCGGCTGCTTCCAATTTGGTGGCGCTTTCCGTTGGTCCCCCTACCTGCCGTGTAGGTGTACTACACCAACGGCATCGCTCTGCTGCCCCTCCTGGTCGCCATTCCGCTGTGCGGAGAGTACCAGGCGCTCATGAGCGTCTCTTGGTGGGTTTGCGTACCTTGCGGCGCCTTGTGGTCGTGGTCTGCGGCCCATTGTTGTGTCCGAATGTGATGGGGTGCTACGTCTGTCTGCCCCGCAACGCGCAGGACCGGAGGCGTGATCGCGCCGCTGCTGCTCTCCTGCGCCGTTGGCGTGTGCATGAGCCACGCGTCCTACCTGCTGCGAGAGGCGGTGTCGGCAAAGCTCTTAACGATTGTCGGTATTCTCTGCAAGGTGGGACGAGGACCAATGCCACGGGGACTTGGGGTAGGGCCGGCCTTGGGGACACTGGGGCAGGGCCGGCCTTGGGGATCATGCCTGCTGCTTATCCGTCAACCCCTCCGGCTGCATGCATGCAGGTTATCACTGTGGTTATTAACCTGATGATCTGGGACAACCATGCCAACCCATCGGGCATCTTCTTCCTCTTGGTCTGGTGAGCATTGCTGTTGGAAACGCACCCCACCTAGGAAAGGTGCCTCAACGTTGAGGCTGACTGGTCGTGTTTCTTGCTCGTGCAGCGTGGGCGCAGGAACAGTCTACGAGCAAGCACCCAAGAGGGCGTGAGCTGTCGCCGGAGCCACCGTGGAGGCTTGGGCTTGGGCTCGTGCCCTGCTACCAAGGAGCGAGGGCGTAGGCTGCCGGGGTTGCTGGTAGTGCCCCAGTCCCAACAGAGGCAGCGGTGGCCTGGGCTCTTGCCCTGTGGGCCTCATTGCCGGCATGGCTTCATCGAGCGAGCTGCTGCTTTTTTGATGCTGGAAGGGCAATGTTTGTGCGGATGGGGGAGCACTGTTTATCTGTGGGCGGTGAGAACGCAAAAGTGCATCGAGGGCACGGTGGGGAAGGGCGAAGCGGTTCGTCTGGCTGTTCGATACCCCGCGGGAGGCGGACGAAAGCGGAGGAGGGGAGCAAGGAGGGGTTGAGTTGCTTCGGGGTCGGGGCATAGGCTGGGCTGCAGGGTCAGTGAAGAGACGTCGCTTGTGCCGAGGGCGGAGCGTGCGGCGCACCCCGTGTGGCTGGTGGCCGGGAGCGGTCATGGGAGGGCAGACGGGAGCGGTCATGGCTCCCCACTAGACAGCTTGGCGCTGACCGTGAGCTGCCGGGAGCGGCGACGGCGGGCGTGTTCAACGGTGGCGGTTTGACTGAGAGGCTAGCCGGCGGCGTTGTCGGCATATGATACCGGTAAGGCCCGATGTGCGACTGGGGCGCTGACGACTGGTGGGCCGAGGGATTCTATGCTCGCTGGGGCCGTGCAGCGTAGTCCGGACGACGACGAAGCCCGGGGATGCCCAGGAAGCCGAGGGATGCCCAGTCTGGACGCCAGATGGGGCGGGATGGGGCCGGCCATCGGCACTGATGTCGACAGCTTGACTCCCTTGTGCGATTGGCCAAGAATGGAGACACGTGCGGCGTTGCTAGTGTAAAAGCCCGATGAGGGCCGACGCTCCTCGCCAGTGGCCTGATGGCTGAAGGGCGAGGGACCTGAGCCAGGGGCCCGAGAGAGCCTGCGGACCTGCTCTCCGCCACATCAGCGGCTGGCCGGACCTTGTCTGGGTACCCGCTCGGGGCTAGACTGTCACAGCGAGAAGTCACTTACAGCCTGGGCTAGGATAACACCTGGTGAAAGGGACACGCACCTCCGTTGCACGTAACACTCCGGCGTCAAAACTGTTCCGTGGCACATGCCGCTGAGAGCCTTTGGTTGCCTTGACCTTGCGTCCTCCCCTGGTGTTCACCTCAGCGCTGAAACTTCACCCCGCCCCCCGTTCCAACCGCCTGCACAAACCATAACGTAGCCCCAGACCATGCGTTCACCCTGCCTAAACACAACAATCGGAGCGCTAGAAGAGCCCCGGCGCCTTGGCCCATTGCTTGCCCCTCCTGCAGCCACTGTTCCCCTCCCCCTCTACCACGAATAAGCCAGAGGCATACCTTCATCGCGCCTCAGTACTCAGCAGGCGCCGACCCAATGCCAACTCGCCAGCTGCCCCACTCTTGAGCCGGCTCTTACACGCCCCCTTCCCCATCACCCCCTCCAAAGCTTCCACCTCCGAACATGAAACCACGCTTAAGGCTCGTCCTGCCCGGCGCCCAGCTCCTAGCGCTCGTCCCATCCGGTCCGACGCCCAGCTCCTAGCACTCGTCCAGTCCGGCGTCCTGTACGACGCCCAGCTCCTAGCGCTCGTCCAGCGTCCGGTCCGGCCCGGTGCCCAGCGCTCGTCCAGTCCGGCGTCCGGTCCGGCGTCCGGTCCGGCCCCTAGTGCTCGTCCGGCAGCATGTCGGTCGCGCTCTTGACCATGTCGGGCGGCAGCACCGACGCGATGGCGTTGCGCGCCTCGTCGCACAGCGCGTCGGCGTCGCGTCCCGCCGAGGGGATGGGCTTGTGGACGACGATGCGCACACTGCCGGGGCGCAGGCTGGTCTCCTTGCCCGAGGGCATGAGGGCGCCTGGGGGGCAGGGGGTAGGGCGTGCGGGTAAGGTTCCGTGCGGGAGACGATGGGGGGTGGGTTAAGGCGGTTAGGGGGAGGGTGTTTAAAGCTGATAAGCGGGAGAGGGAGGGATGGAGGGATGGGCAGGGGGTTGGGGCGGAGAGGGGCCCCTGGCCAGACCCCCTGGCCGACCAGCCCGGGCGGCCGTTCCCCTGGCTCCGGGTCCCCAGCTGCTCCCGGCAGCCTCCCACGCTGCTGCAGCTCCCTAGCCCCCCTGCAGCTCCCGAACGCACCCGTGCCTGTGAGCGTCACCGGCAGCCCTTCACCACTGCTGCAGCTCCCTCACGCACCCGTGCCTATCAGCGTCACCCTGTCTCACCAGCCTGGCTCTGAGCCCCCAAGCGCTCCCGACTCCCAGGCCCCAGCCCCTCCACGCACCCGTGCCTATGAGCGTCACCGGCACCACGTCCACCCCCGCCTTGGCCGCCACTGAGAAGGCGCCCTTCTTGAATCCGGACAGTTTGCAGTCCGTGGAGCGAGTGCCTGGGGGGGGGGGAAAGGCGGATGGCGTGCAGGAAGCGTGCCGACAACAGCCCCCGCGCCCCACTCTCGCTCCCAGCCGGCCACCGCCCATCCTCACACATCTGGCAGAGCCACCCGACGCCTCCCAAGGCATCGTGCACCCAGCCCCCAGCCCTGCACAGCCCTTGGGCGTTGGCACACCATCGCCGCCTCCACCCCGTCGACGCCCCAGGCCCCTCACCCTCCGGGAAGAACAGCACGCCCCCAGCCCTGCACATCAGTCGGGCACAACACCCGAACACCGCCGCCTCCACCCCAACCCCGCCGCCCCCTCCTCACCCTCCGGGAAGAACAGCACGGGCGCCCCGTTCTGCAGCAGCTCGCGGCACTGCTGCAGGCACTTGAGCTGCGAGCGCCGGTCCACGCGGTTGAGCATCACGTGGCCTGGGGGGTTTGGGGGAGGGCAGGTGGGGGGTGGGTGGGCGCGATGGTGGGCATGTGGGCCCAGCGAGGGCACAAGGGGGTGCTGGCCCGGGTCAGGGGCTCCGGCAAGCCGAGGGTGCATGGGAGCTGCTCGGGTAGCAGAGTGGTGAGGGGGCAGTGAGGGCGCGCACCGGTGAGGAACATGCTCCAGCCGATGACGGGGATCATGAAGTTGCTGGTCTTGGAGATGAACTTGAAGGGACGGTGCAGGTGGAAGAGGGAGTAGATGTCCTGCAGGGGCAGCACGAGGGGCGGCGGGGGCGCGCGCCCAGGCATGGCCGGGTCAAGGCCACCAGCCTATGAGTTTAAGGTCAAGGCCCCTGCCCCAGCCACCGTGCCACCACCGTGCCACCGGTCCATGGGCATGAGTCACCCGGGTATCTACGTCCGGTACAGAGCCACCTTGGGCTTCCATTTGCGAGGCTGCCCTGCATCGTCAGGGCTTGGCTGCGGGCGCTACCTTCTACCCCCATAGCTCGTACAAGGTCCGCAGCCAGATTCCAACCAGCCCAACCCAGCGGTCAACAACCAACGGTCTCACCATGAAGCTCTGGTGGTTGGCAACGTAGACGACGGGCCGGTCGGGCGGCGGCAGGTTCTCCTTGCCCTCAATCTGCGGATGGGTGGGGATAGGGCCAAGGTGGCGTGGCGGCAAGGGGCGGATGGGCTGGGATGGGGGTGTTCCTCCCAAGCATTCCACCGCCGTCCACCAGCCCCTGGCCCCAATGCTGGGCCGAGACCCCTCTCCACGTACCCCGGTCTACACCGCTTGCAACCCACACGGTCCTCAGGCCCTGTCCCTGGCCTCTCCTGGTGTGCTCCCCGTGTCTACCCCTGCTCCTTGGTAGCCTGGCAGCCGCATGGCAGGGAGCAAGCCACCTTGAGCCGCTCCAGCTCTCCATCCGCATCCGCATCCGCATCGCAGCTGGGTCTCATTTGTGCCGTCCAGCTCCTCTCAAGCTTCTCCACTCGCTCCAGGCCCCTTCCTAGACCCTGTTCTCAGCCGCCCAAGAGATGCCGGCTGTGCGTGCTCACCGCTCACCGCTCACCGTGTGCTCACCGTGCTCAACATACCGTCCGAGCTCTTGCATACGCACGATGCTGCTCCCTGCCAACCTACTCAAAACCCCGTCGCCATGCCTGCAGGAGCCATCCCCGCTTGCCCACGCCATCCTAAACCGCCACCCACCGTCACGCGGTAGAAGGGCCCCGTGCTGAACGTGGCCCAGATGTTGTTCATGGTGTGCTGGATCAGGCGCCTGGGGGGTGGGTGGGGGGAGTGAGCCAGCCATATCCGATACCCGCAGCCGTCCCACTTGGTCGCGAGCGGGTCCCTGTGCCGCCCGAACTCGCTGTGACCCGGACACGCTGGTGCGTCAAGCCCTGGCCGGCCCACACCCGCCCCTCCACCGGCTAATCACAGCGCCCACGCTTTTCTCGGCCTTTACACGAGCAGCCCTGAACACCCGCCCCTCCACACGCTGTATCCTCACCTGCCGACCCAGCACCCCAGTGCGTCCGGGCCGTTCCGCCCCGCCCCCTCCTCCCGGCCCACCCCCTTTCCCCCTGGCCTGCCCAAAACTGCCCCTCCCCATCCGACCTCCGAGCCGACCCCGCGCCCCGGGAGCTCACTTGTATTTGTCGAAGGCCAAGCACAGGGGGTAGCAAACGAGCATGCCGATGAACAGCGGCATCGCCGTAAAGAAGCTCCAAGCGAAGAAAATCATCGCCCGAATCTTGCAGAGGAGGGGGTTGGGCTCCGGCTGCGTCGCCGCGGGCACCGAGCCTGCAATTATGCACGTTGGCGTTAAGCCGAACGCTTGCTCCACCCGAACCCCCGCGCGCACTAGCGCACCTGGCTCATCGAGCTGGATAGCAGCCGCTGCCGATGATGCGCAGGCCACTTGCCGGCGAAGCTCCGAGGTAGACGGTGCCGAGGGGCTGGCGAGAGGCTGCCTGCGCTCCACAGGGCCAAGGCCCAGCCCCAGTGGCCGATTAATCGGTAGCGCGGCCACTCGGGCGACCGCTCGCCGCTCGGCTCCCGCCGAAGCAAGCGACCGGGCCTGCCGCATTTGCATGGTTTGCATTCCTAGGATTGAGCGCCGATGCTCGAGCGCTAGTGCTCAGGTACGTAAGTAGAGCGTGCGCAGTTGCACGGTGGTGTAGCGGTCGCGCTGACGGTAAAAAGGCCGCTTGCGTCTAGAACGGTGCGAACTGGATAGCGCTTTGCGTTCACCGCTTTGGTCAGGTAGCACGGCTATCCTTGATGCAGCGTGTTGCCGCATTTGGGTTGTTGGCAGGAGGGGCGCATGATCTTGTGCAGCCGTACGGGTATGTGCCGGCCGGGTGCGGCACACAGAGGACCGCACGGGCCAGACACTTCGCTACGAAAGGTTTACAGCGGACAGCCTGTTAAGGGGACGAGACCGGCACGTGCCCAGCCCACGCTCTCTGCCTCCAGGCTCGACAGCACGCTGAAGCTGGCGGGAGCCGGCCGCACCCCTGGGCCGCACGCTCTTCACATCAACGTCGTCACGCCAACGTCTCTTCACTATCCCATCAACTTCAACAGCAAGGCCTGCTGTCCGTGCGCTTTGCTGTGCTGGCCACCACCAGGGCCCACCAGGGGCAGGGGCCAGCAGCCACACAGCACACCAGCACAACAGCCCACACATCCCGGCGGTCCAAGCTTGACGCCTGCCTTGCCCAGCTCGTACCGCTTGCGTGTCAACCAGCCGGCTTCCAGCGGCGCCCAGCCCTACGAGCTCAACGGGCAGAGGCCATGTATGGTCGTCATGCTCCGCATGTCACTAAAAACGTAACTTTGCATCCGTTCACGCTCGCTCGTCCGCAATGCCTCAACACCTGGCGACGTTGCCGGCAACCCTGGCCCGCACCCCCGCCTCCTTCGTTCTTCTTCCAAGCATGCCCCCCCGCATGTGGCGGGTCCTGCTGCATTGCTGCCCCCAAAGGCACTGGCCGCTTAAAGCTTCCGCCCTTCTCATACCGCCGACGCCTGCTGTGTGCCCTGCGGAGCGACCTGCTCTGCGGCCTGTGGCGGGGCCTCCTGCTGCGCCCCCTGCTGCTTCTGCAGCTGCTGCTGCTGCTTGGTATGGGGGTAGGCGGACAGCGACTTTATCAGCCCGACGGCGAGGATTTGCGGTCCTGTCGGGGCTAATCTAGCGCTCTGGATAAGCATGAAGTTGAAGCATGCTGGTGAAGCACCCGTCGCTCGACAAGCCCACTTTACAGCTCAGAACCCACCCAGAAGCGTCCAACGTCCAAACGAACGTCCGCACCGCTGCTGGCAGCAGCACCGCACGTCCAACGTCCAAACGAACGTCCGACAGAAGTGCCCTTGGAAGCACCCACCCCAGAAGAAGCACATGCCCAACGTCCAAACGAACGTCCAAGCCCCACGTGCAAATGGGGCGCCCTCGCATGCCAAGCGTCTTACAGTCAGGAGCGAACGTCCAAACGAACGTCCCGCTCCGCCGCGGCCAGGCTGCACTGCGCCGCGTCGAGCTGCCGCCGCAGCTCGGCCACCGCCGCCGCGTCGGCCTCCTGCTGGTCCGCCATAATCCGCATGGAATCCTCCGCCTCCTCCTTGAGGCAGATCGCTACGGACAGCTGCATCTTCATGCTGACCGCGTGGCGCTTGTGGTGTTCCGCGGCCGCCTGCAGTGCCGCCTGAAGGCGGGCGACCTCCCGGTCCTTGTCATCCAGCCGCTGCCGGAGCTCCGCGCCGGTCTAAGGGGGGGGGGGGAGTAGGGGGCGTGTTGGTGGGGACAACACGGCGGCGAAGAAAGAAAGTTCGGCAGAAGGAGCCGCGGGCACGCAGGGGGCGGGCGAGGAAGAGGCTGCGCGCAGCGAGCCCTGGGGAAGCCCCAGGGCAGAACCACCCCTTTTGTCAAGAACAAAGCGCACCTCCCTGAGGCGCTTGCCCTGCCGGCGACGCCGCGCCTTCACGCTGGCCATCATCCTCTGCAGGCGCACCATCATCTCGTCGAAGGCGCTGCTTGGCGGGCGGCGCCAGGGGCTTGACGAGCACCGACCAGGTGTCCTTGAACTGCTGCTTGGCGCCCTGCGGCGAGCCCTTGCCGGCCAGCCGCCCCAACAGGGCGTCCAGCAGCTGAGAGGCAGCCAGGGCCTCGTCCGCGTCTCCCACCTTGAACTTTACTACCAGCTTCGAGCTGAGTTACAAATGGGTGGGAGGGGAGGGAGCACGGCTTGTCAAGCGACAAAGGATTCGACAGGGTGGGCTGGCCCGGCGACTTGGCACGGCAAAGCCCCTCGAGTGTCAACGCCTGTAACTTAACCACCCACCGGATGGGGGCGCACGGCCCAACCGGAGGAACCGTGGACACTGCTGTCCCGTACGGGCTTGGCACCGCCCCGAGCCCCATGGCGGTCAACGCTCATAGCTTGACCACCCACCGGATGCCGTGCTCCAGCCAGCCCTCGACCCTCCGCATCTTGGTTTGGGTGTCTTTCTCCTCCGTCTTCACTCGGAAGTGCAGCTCCTTTATGCCCCCCGGCTTGCCAGCTGGCTCCTTTGCCGCCTGGGCCGGCGGCTTGGGCTGCGGAGGGCCCCTGGGCTTAACGGGCGGGACGCCGGTTGAGTTGGGGCGGGTTTGACCCGTCCCTTTGTGAACGGCCTTGGCTGGGTCCGAGAGCGCGCGGAGGAAGAGGGGCTGGCTGGATGGGGTGATGTGGGTTGGGGACGAAAGGGAGACCTGCTGCGCCAGCCAGGGAAGCCCCGGCTGTTGCGATGTGGCTGTCAAGTGGAAGCCGAGTCGCATGAGAGGGGCCGAGGAAGTCGGGGTTGAGGCGCTGGATGAGGCTGCGGGAGTCCCGTGTTGGGGGCAGGCGAGGGAGGACGCGCTGCGGCAGCTGCACGCGCAGGAGCCGGCCCCGGATGCGCGCAGGTCGCCATGCCCGGTTGCTGCAGCTAATGAAGCTCCAGCTGTCGCGTCCCGGCCGATGAGCTGTAGGGCGGAGGCCAGAGCTCGCGCGGGGCGCAGCGCCATGGCCATTGCCGCTGGTCGCTGCTCAAGGAAGAAGCGAATGTAATTCCAAGCGTCTTGAAGGCAGACTATCTATCTGGCTCAAGCGCGTCAGCTATGCATGCGGCTCAGCGTCGCGAGCATGGGCCAAGTTGCAGGCGAGTCGCACGATGTCAGCGAGCCGCTGTTAGTGTAAGTAAGTACAGGTTACAGCACATAACGTGTCTGCACTAGCGCGCGGGCAGCCCGGCATCCGGATGGTGAAGCACCAAGGAAAGAGCTCTCACCAGCTGCATGACCGGTCCGGACTGCATTGTGCGAGGGGGTGTGGGGGGCAAGTGCTGGGGTGGCGCAATTATTGCTGGTGGGAGGTGCGGGGGGCACGCGGGGGTCGTTCGTCGCTGGGGGGAGAGCTCCGAGCGCGGGTACGTGCCCCTACGTGCCGACGTGGCATGGGTCACGGACTTTGCAGAGTTCCTTCCTGAGGGCACTAGGCCAGCTTCATGCATACTCAGCGCCATGACTATCACAGAACATCAAGCGGCGATGCCCCAAATGCACCAGGCGCTCGGCTCGTTTGGCTCACGGGCGGGTGGCTCGCTCACGGACGCGATGGCGCTCACGGCTCTACTGCTGGCTCCCGGCGCTGCCTGCTTAAACTCTGGACCCGTGATGGTTCCAGGGCCCTGCGCTTGCGCCCCATACCCGCAACGCCAGCTGTCGAGGCCTGGCGCGACGTTGCCGCCTTTGGGTGAGCTTCTCGCTCTCTCTCACCATCCACTCACTGGCTGCTACGCTTGACATCTTATGCTGGTGGCACGGCCTGCGCTCGCCGGCCATCCACACCACAGCCGGCCATCCTCGCCTGCCCGACCCACATGCGCCTGGCCCCGACCCCGCAGGTCTTGAACGGGAGCGCTTGTTTTTGCCCCAGGAACCCTTGCGCTCAGGTGCTGTGGCACCGTAGCGACGTCCGGCGGTCTGCGGGGGCGCGCTGGAGCTAGGCGCCCTGGCCATCCATGGACGGGCTGTCGTCCGAACCCGGTGGCGCGCAGTTGCCAACCGACCCCACGGCGGCGCCTGCTGAAGGGATCGAGGCAGGCGACATTCTGGACGCCCTGGGACCAGTGCTTCTAGAGGACTCAGCCTCATGGGCAACTGGCTTGCTGTTAGGCAGCAACGCGCCGCAGCTGCCCGGGGGCTCGGCCCACGCGCCACCATTCGCCTCCCCGGGCCATGTGCGGGCCGTGCCCGAACCCCCGAGCCCGGGGTTCAGCGAGCAGCTGGACCTTGCGGCTCTGCTCGCCGACGCGGGAAGCGGGGTGGACC
Organism: Edaphochlamys debaryana; assembly: GCA_016858145.1. Lineage (NCBI taxonomy): Eukaryota > Viridiplantae > Chlorophyta > Chlorophyceae > Chlamydomonadales > Edaphochlamys > Edaphochlamys debaryana. The sequence continues at coordinate 25,676 of JAEHOE010000202.1, read as the reverse complement.
AAGCAGCGGGAGGTGGTGGTGGCGGCGTGCTGCCGGCTGGCGACGCCGCTGCTGCGGGGCTGCTGGCCGGTGCGGGAGCAGAGCCGCAGCAGCCTCCTGCCGCGGACGGCGCAGTGTCACCGCAGGCTGCCGGCCCCTCGACATCCACAAGCCCAGCCGCAGCTGCGGCGGCCGCGGTCACCCGCCGCCGCACGGCCCAGGCGCCGCGCCTGCCGGCTCGGACGCTGCGGGAGAGAGTCGAGGCTGCGCTGAAGGAGCTCGGAGCCGACCCCGCGGGGTGGGGCGCTCAAGCGATCTGGGAAGTCACCAGCGAGTCTAGGCAGGTGCAGCAGGCGGCGCGGGAGGGGGTGACGCTCGTGCTGCTAGGCGTGGAGCTGGGGCAGGGCGTCGGCCTGCTGGTGGTGGTGGCGGTCTGGTGCAAGCCTGACGTGGACCGGGTGCGGCGGGAGGGCGGCGACCTGCAGTTCGCCAAAGTGGGGCCCGACAGGGCCGCGCCGCGTAAGTCACGACGGGATTGCATGTTTGGAGGGCTGTGACGGGGCTGTCAGGCGAGTGCGATGGCAGCGTAAGTGACTTGCAGCCGCATGCTTCTAGGGTCAGAGCTCATGGCAGGCACCGGCAACACACGTGTGCCCCCTGCGTGAGAGTGATCCGGGCTCAGATCTCAGATGATGGTTTGCCCCGCACGCACAGAGAGGAACAGCGTCATCTCCACCCAGCTGGGCGTGGACGAGCACGGCCGTGTGTGGTGGGCGGCCGCCATGGACTATCTGCTGTGCAACGACTGCGACAAGAAGTACGAGAACAAGTCCAACATACCCAGCTCCTGCGCCGGTCAGGGGCACTCGTACTGGAGCGTGAGAGGGGAAAGGCTTGGACGTATGGGGTTTGGATTAAGGAGAAGTAGCCCAGGCCTCCGCTGCCGACGAGCCAAAGGCAATGAATGCCACATGCAGCCTGGGGGAAATGATCATCAGGGAAGGAGCACAATCCCCGAAAGCGGATCAACCCAATCTTGCCCACCCAGCCTGTCCCAGGTACCAGACTGCCCCACTGGCTTCTTCGCCCTTCTGTGCTGCCCACTATGCCCCTCAGCTGCTGGAGCTGAGGCCCGCCCTGGAGGAGCCGTGCGACTCCATCCCCACTGTACCGCGGAAGTACAAGGTGACTGCAGCAGAGGGCGGGACGAAGACGCTGCACGTCCTCGTGAATCCCGTCGCCACCGCCTGGTTCACCAGGGGCCTCTTCAAGCCCACGGCCAAGCCTGCCCCCGCCGCTGGGCCTGCCGACGCTGCTCAGCCCGCAGAGGCTTCGGCCGCGGGCGGCGAGCCTAGCCAAGGCGGGGGCAGGCGCGGCGGAGGCCGCAGCCCAGCCGAGCTGGGCGGCCAGACTGGAGCTGCGGGCGGGGGCCGCGGCGGCGCCAGGCGCAGGCGCCGGGGCCGAGGTGGTAGCCAGGGAGCGGCCGGCCCCGCCTCTGTGGAGGAGCCCCTGGGGGCGGGGGTGGCGCCGGAGCCGGCATCCGCCCGAGGCCACGGCGAGGCGGCGGGTGTGCCACGTGCGGCTGCCGGTGGAGTCGCAGCAGGGGCCGGGCCGGGGCCCTTGGCGGGAAGCGGTGGCGGTGGCGGAGGCGGAGGCGGGCCCAGCGACTGGGTTCCTGCGGGTGCTGGCGCAGAGCTGCGGCCCGGCGAGCTGTCGGCCGTCCTCACCTCGCAGCGGCAGGGGCCCAGCCCGCACCCGCTCATGGCTGCGGCGGCGCAGGTAACCGCTTGCGCCCATGCGGTCAACCCTGGGCCGGGCGGCGGTGCGCAGCCCGTATTGCCGATGGGCCTCCTCCCGCACCCGGCGGCGCTGGTGCACGCAGCGGGCCTGCCGTGGGCGCCGCACCCAGGCCTCACACACACGGCCCTCCTGCACGCGGACCTCACTCACGCGGGCCTCACGCAGCAGTACCTCCTGCTGCAGGCGCAGCTGGCGGCGGGCTACCTGCAGGCGGCAGCGGCCACGGCCGCAGTCCCTGAGGCCGTGGCAGTGCCTCCTGGGGCAGCCGTAGTGTCCTCTGCTGGTGGCAGCGGCCTCCCTCTCGGCGGCATGGCTGTTGCTCCGGCCAGTGTCGCAGGCCCGGGGGCCGGCAGCGGCCTCCCCAACGCACGTGCTGCCACGGCCACGGCCAGCGTCGCGGGCTCGGGGCTAGTGCCCGCTGCAGCTGTGGGCGCGGCACCCATGGCCAGCTGGACGGCGCTGGTCGCCGACGCAGCAGCGGAGGGCAATGCCAGCGGAAGCGGAGGCGCCAGCGGCTCAGCGGGCCCGGCGGGGCCTGCACCGGGCCCCCCCCTGGCCGTTCCCGCCGCGCCGGCGGCGCAAGGCTCGAGGCCGATGGCGGGAGGTCACATCGTTGAGGTGGGTGAGCCCTGGCGGCTGCTCCCAAGCACGCTGCGGGGCGCTGCCCACCTCGGAGGCGGCACACTGCCTCCGGCCCTAGACCCGGGCACACCGCCTGGTGTCGCGGGCGCAGCGGTTGCCCTGGGGCTGCCCCCCGCTCCGGTCCCCTTCAAGGCCAGCGCCGTCACAGTTCCGGCTGCCGTTGGCGCCCGCACCCCCGCCATGTCAGCGCCTGCCCTCGGCGCAGCCGACAGCGCCGCCGCGGCCTCCCTCACCAACCCGGTCGGCCGCAGCGTCACGCCGCAGGCTCCTGCAAGCGGTGGCAGCTCGGCGGCTGTAAGCGTGGCGGCGGCTCCGACATCTGCCACAGCGCCGCCGGCGGCGCCCCTGCCGCCTAAGAAGCTCCCTCGCCTCATGTCGGCCCCCTGGACCGCGTCCCGAGACCACGTGCTGGGCTTCCTCCGGTCCCTGCCCGGCCGCAGTCCCGCGCAGCTGACCGCAGAGGTGCTGCTGCCCGAGTGGCAAGCGCTGCTCACGGCCACCGGGCCGCGGCACCTGTTGAAGATGCGGGGCACCGGGGAGAAGGACGGGGGCCAGTGCCTGGCGCATTGGCTTGCCACGCCGCCCACGCACCTGGACGATCTCGACAAGCCGCTGTCCGAGGCGGACGCGGACTCGCCCATCACCCAGGACGTGGCGGTGGGGCTGATCGTGGTGAGGCTGGTGGGGCGGCAGGCATCCTTGGGACACTTACTTTTCCTCAGCCCTTCTCCCTGTGGCTGGGCACGACTCAACGTGTAGCCCCCAAGCCCCTACGGTTGGCTCCGCGCCTGAGGTCCACAGCCGCTTTAAGAAACATGATTCTCCTCTGCCTTTGTTGCCTTCACCTGTAGCCTCACCCAGCTGCTCGCCTCGGCCTCGTCCCGCCCACCCTCCCCACAGGCCGTGGTGCAGGTGCTCGGGCCCAAGCCCTGGCGGAAGCTGCTGGGGGTGCAAGACGCCAAGCACAAGGCGACGCCGCTCCACCGCGTGGGGCGGTTCGGGCACCGCCTGAGGGTGGTGGTAGCAATGCTACGGCACGCTAGCAGGTGCGCGGAGGCTGCTAGCCTGCTCACACGGTCAAGTGCGATTGCGGTATCTATCTACGCGCAGACCTTGGCCTTCGAGGTCCCCTGCCTACCTCCGCATTGACCTTCACGCACCCCACCCCCGCCCAGGTCCGCCCTGCTCAAGGAGACGCGCAATGGCTGGTTCCCGTACCACTCGGCCTTCCGCTACTGCTGGGATGCGGCGGGGGAGCTGCTGCTGAGCGCCACGCTGTGGGCGGTGCAGTCGCTACCGGCGGGGCCGACCGCATCGGGCGTGACGGAGGAGGGCGGGGACGAGGGCATGAGCGATGCTGACAGCGAGGCGGCGAGCACGGATGAGATGGAGGAGAGCGCCTCCGGCGCCTCGGCTGTCTGCACGGGCCAGGTGCTCTCACCGCTGCAGCACCGGGTCTACTACACGCTCCGTAACCAGTGGTTTAGGGACGGCGGCGGGCAGGCGAGCCTGCAGGCCGGGGCGGCGGCGCTGGGCCTGCCGCCTCCGGGCTACATGCCCGGGCGTGGGCCGGCGGAAACGGACGATGCGTGGCAGGTGGCCAAGGCCGCGTATGGGGAGAGGCAGGAGGTGATGAGGAGGGCGCGGAGGCTGGACAAGAAGAACCATGTGCCGCTGCCGCTGGAGGGGCCCTCAGCTGCTGGAGCGCTCAGAAGCGCCCTGGGGCTGGGCTCAGTCACGGTGTGAGCCTGGCCGTGCGTGAGGGCCGCATGTATTGACGGAGCTGGAAGGGGGCTGCCCCATCTGTGCAGCGGGCCTGGGCAGGGCGTTCGCAAGGGATTGCTGCAAGGCTCGGGTCGTCGGGTGATGCTGTGACGGAAGGCAGCCAAGGTGTGAGCCTGGCCGCGAGGTGGCAAGAGAGCCGCCACTGCATGTGCTGCGGTGGAATGCTGACGCGCTTGGGCAGGTACGCCGGTGGAGCTGGCTGGCTCTGGCTGGTTCGGGCTGGCTGGTTCGGGCTGGTTCGGGCTGGCTGGCGCTATTACGTGAGCGGGCATAGCCTCGGGAGCAATGGGGCATGCAGTGCGGCCCAAATGTTCGGGGCTCTTGTGAGGTGGGAAAGCAGCGATGCGCTGTTTGCCAGGGCAAACGAGTGCACGAGGGTACGGCCCGGAGAGCCAGCCGCCTGCTACCCAGGGCATGGCAACAATTGAATCAGGCAGTAGGAAGCGAGTAGGAGAGCACGCGCGCGTGTTACCGTGAAGGACTCGGGCGGTTATCTCGGCGCCATGGGCAGACGTCGGCTCTGCGGCGGCTCGCAAGATATCCCGGCCCGTCCAACCCACAGTCCCACACGTATACAGCGGGGGATGGCGCCGTCGGTGGGTGATGCGAGACGACCAAGCGACTGTGATATCAACACTGGTGCCGAGTCGTGCGCGCTGGTTGGGCGGGTCAGGCGGGTGATGGCACGGTGGTCGGCCGGGCACGGTCGGTCGGCGCGGCTCTTGCCAAGCCGAGGAATAGCTCAACGTGTAGGCAGATGAAAATTAAGTCAGTCGCAAGTGCGCCGCGGCCTAAACGCGCGGAGTTTGGGCGCATTCGGCCTTTGCCGTGGATCCCACGGCAACATGAAGTCTCTTTAATTCCGACGAGCGGGCACCCATGGCATGCTACCACATCACTAGGAAAGCTTCACAGGTCACCCGGGACGCCAAACGCCAGCTGTCAGGGCCTGCTGCGACAATTGCTTGCCGGGCGTCCTCGCAAGCCTGGCTCGCAGACCCGGCGGCTCTGCCTGGCAAAGCCGGCGAAAGCATCACTCGTGGGGCGCACTCGAGGCTTCGTTGCTTCTGATCACCTAAGTGGCGACATCCGCGGGCCGTCCTTCACCACCTCGCCCACAGCAATTTCACCCAGCCGTCAGCGGGGTACTAGGCCCCCCCCGGCACAGTTGCAGCAGAGGGGATGGCAGTTCGCTACTGCCTCCTTAGGGGACGCAGCAACTGAGGACCTCCACCCGCCATGGGTGACCCTCAGCTTTGTGAGCCACCAGGCCTCAAGCAGCTCCTCGACGCGGAGCGCGCCTTCGTGGACGAGAACCCAGATGAGCTCGTCCCGCTGCCAGCATCACCGACCAGTGAGCTACAGTGGGACCAACAGCTAGCCCAACTGTCACCGTATTCACGGGGGCAGGGCGTCGGGGCAGGGAAGCTCCCGGCAGCAAATGGCACGGCTGCCAACGGCGGGGGCGGCGGATCAGATGGGCTCGGAAACCCGCCGACGCCGGTGCTTGTCGCCCCAGCCGCTGACGCAGACATGGCGGGGCCAGGAGGTCACCACCCCAGCGGTGCCGGTGCGGGCTCCTGCAGCGGCACAGGTGCAGCTGCCGCTGGCGGTTCGGCGCAGGCGGCGGCGGGGGCGGCGGAGCTGCACAGGTTCGAGGCGAAGCCGGCGTCACGGCTAACTGACATGGCACCAGGCCTGACCGCTTCCGGCGAGCAACCATCCGCGAGTGCGTGGGGGCCAGGCGTCGACGCAGGGCAGCTGTTTGCTCACCTCGCCGCTGGCATGGCCGCTCCGGCCGCCCCCCCATACGGCGGGGGAGGCGGGGCGGACGGACGGGAGGCCCCGACCGCCTCGGCGCCTGTCGCCCAAGCTGCTGACATAGACATGGCGGAGCCTAGTGGGTCCCATTCCAACGGTGCCGGTGCGGGAACCTCTAACGGCGCACCTCCGCCTGCCACTGGCGGTTCGTTGGAGGCGAACGGAGAGGAAGAAGTGCTGAAGCTCGAGGAGCACCCGACAAGATGGCTTCGTGTCGTGTCGCCGGGTCTGAAAGCATCTGGGCAGGCATCCGTCAAGGCAAAGAAGCGGTTAGGCCATCTGCTGCTTGGGCTCCAGCGGTGGCGAGGTCCCCTGCCTGCGGATGTGGAGGCGCTGCTAAGCGCCGAGTGGCATGTGCCAGCCGGCTGGGAGCCTGGGGACGTTGGGCTTCTTGACCTGCAGGTGCTTCGGTCGGGGCCGCCGCGAGCGTGCGTAGGTTAGTGCCAGGCTCCAAGCAACAGCAAGCCGGCCTCAGTTTCTGCAGCCCATGCCGGGTTCCGCGCCTCGCGGCTGCCAGCGCTCCTTTGCCCCGTTCCACTCCTCGCACCCATCGGCCCCATGTGCAGAGACCTCGTGGCTGGTGCCGGTCGAGCTAGACCCCGCCGACACCAGCGGCCGCGTGTGGTACCTGGTGTTGAATGACTTCAAGGTGTGCTTGGGCACGCCGGGCAAGCCCTGCACGCTCGTGTGGACCAACAGGTGAGTGGGCAAGGCCCAGGATTGGTTCTGTCGATTGGGCTTGGTGTCCTGCAAGCGCCGCCTGGGATACCAAGGAAAAAGTGTGGGGGTGGCTGGGACGGGAGTTCCAGCAAGCAGGGGTACCTACTGCACCTGCGGGCTCTGACTGGGCCGCCACCTTGCGCTAGAGAATACCCCAGGGGGAACAACTAGCCCGATGTTCTGGTAACCACATGCGCTCCGTGTCTTTTTGCAGGACCTGCAAGCGCCACAACTACCTGAAGGTGGGTCTACTGGTATCAGATTTCTATGCTGTCACTTGCTCTTGATGGCACAGGCCAAGTCACGTTGTGACGCACCACCTGCCGTACAGGGTCGGAGGTTCATACTCGCGCTCGAGAAGCCGGACGATGATTTCGCGACTGTAGTCACGACCCGCGGCAAAAACAGCGGCAAACCCAAGGAGTTCAGCCTGCGTGGCGGGCGGAAGGTTCCCCTCTACCCGCTCATGGACCCCGTCGCCTGCGCCTGGCTGTCCACCGGGTACGAGGCAGGAGCCCCGGTGGAGGCCGGGTCCGCGGCGGAGGGACAGGGGGCGGGGGCGAGGGGCCGGCGGGGGAGGGGGAGGGGGCGGGGCGGCGGCGGCGGGGCAGGGGGCGGGAGCAGGGCAGGAGCCGGGGGCGGGGAGCCGGCGGCGGACGCCCCCGCAGCCGGGGCCAGCGGAGGCGCGGGCAGCGGAGGCGCAGCGGACGGCGACGGCGACGGCGGTGGCGGGGCAAGGGGCGGGGTCGAGGGCCCGGCGGCGGACCCCCTTGCAGCCGGTGCTGGTGGTTTGGCGGTGGGACTGGGCCTCTCTTCCGTACCGGCGGCGCTTCTTGGCAACAGCCCGGGAGCTGGGCGTGCCGAGCAGGCCCGGTCGGACGGCTGGCAGCCGACTGCACCTGCCCCAAGTCACCCGGCCGCCGCGAAGATGCTGGTCGAGCCGGAGTGGGCCGCGGGCAGCGCTGCCGCCCGCGAGGGCATGCAGTCGGGCGCCATGCCGTCGGCGCCTTCGCCTCACGGGGCGGTGACGCAGGCTCAGCCGCACCAGCTGTGCGCTGCACCAGGGCACGGCGGGAGGGCACGGGCTGGCGAGGTGGGTCCCGCTGTGGTGGCGGCGGCTGGCGACGCGCGGGAGTACGGCGAGAGAGCGGGAGCCGGTGCGGGGCCCCCGGAGGACCTGGTTCAGGCTTGGAACGAAGTGAAGAGCATCTTCCGCCGCCGCAAGGGGCAGGTGGTGCAGACCTGCGTCAGCGGCCTGGAAGCGGTGAGTCGCGTGGGGAGACGAGAAGTCCACCACCAGGGACATGAGAGGGCTATCATACCCCATCATACGATACCTTTTCAGACAACGGAGCACTAGGCTATAGACCTGTCCAACTAGAGCAACCCCATAACACTCGCCATGGGAACTCCCAACATTCCCATGCATGCGCGAAGGCTGAAGGTCTGCCCACATTCCTAGACCCTGGCAAGCCTTCCACCGGAACGAACGCCGTACACCCCCGCAGGAGCTCTTCAAGAACCTGCCCCGCGTCCTCGCTATCTCCGAATGCCATGAGCACCGGTACGGCATCCTCAACTACATCCTGCACGAGGTCGAGCACCTGACGGACTCCAAGGCAAGCGGCCTCGCAGCCTTGCGGAAGAGATGGTACTGGGATGGTACTGGAGGTAACGGCCGCGAACCGCTGACGATGTGCGCTCTTCCGTGTTGCGTGCCTGGTCCTGCTGCCTGTCCCGTCTCGCCCGCAGACCCACGAGCAGCTGAGGCGGGAGTTGGAGGAGGAGGGCATTGAGGTGTTTGAGGAGGTGGAGGAGCCGTCGCAGAAGGACGCAGGCGGGGAGCAGGGCCGCAGGCTACAAGCCCTGGCTGTGGGCCTGTTCAAGTGGCTCGAGGGCGCTTGGCCCGAGCACCCCGGCGCCTTCAAGCAGCTCCTGCTGCAGCAAGACAAGGCCTGGCACGACACGGCACTGCACACGTGCTGCCGGTGGGTTGGTGGTTGGCGGTTGGGATTCTCGCGGTTGGCTGGGGACCGGCGGCGGGCTTCCCCAGCTTGGGGCAGGTGGGCACTGAAGCAGCGAAGGACAGGGCCGAGTACCGGTCAGCGGCCCACGCAACCCCATACATTCATCCTCCCATAGGTACGGCCTGTTGCATGTGCTGGACTGGCTGCTGCCCCGCTGCGACCCCGACGTCCTGGTGGCGTCCTCTCGGTCTGGCTGGACCGCCCTGCACACGGCGTGCCGCTCGCGGCAGCTCGACGCAGCCGTTATGCTCCTTACCCACATCAAAGCCATGGGCCTGCTGGCCCGGACCGTGATGGTGGGCGGCCGGGAGCTGCAGGCATCGCAGGTGCGTTGGAGGCGGCTGACGGCATGGTAGCAGTGAGGGCTTCTTCAAGGGTCTCAGTCCGCCGGCTATCTAGGTTGCTTTGAAGCGGGGTTTATCGGCGCAAACCCGAGACTCCGTCATGGCAATTTCACCACCGCACCACCTCGTCCGTCCCCCAGGTGCTTCTGACGGACCTCACTCCCTTCAACAAGCACTTCCAGGCGCACAAGGGCGGTGCGCGCCTGCGGCTGGTCGTCGAGCGGGTGAGCTCCATCGCCCATGCCGGCTCCGTACCAAGTCAAGCTGCCGGGAGGACTTGATCCGACCTGCGCCCCTCTCGCGCTGCCTGTGTCCCCGGTGCGCGGCCCCAGGTGTGGCCCCACCCCGCCACGCGGCCCCAGGTGTGCGCCACCGCCGTGGTCGCCAGCAAAGAGAACCTGAAGCAGAGCATGGAGGCACTCGCGCGGGCGCTGGGAGGCATGGAGCTGTGAGGGGCTGCTGAGGCGCAGCGGGTGGACGTCATGGAGCGGAGCGGAGGAGCGGGGAGGCACCACTGGCCGCCCGCGCTTGGAGGTATCCGGCTGGAGGGGAGGTGCAGGGGCCGGGACAAGGTCTAGCCGGGGCAGCGAGCTGCGGGATGGGCGCAGAGCAGAAGAGAGGTGCGGTTCGCGTGTTGTGGTGAGCGCGCGTGATGCCGGGAGCGGTGGGGTGGGAGCAGTACAGAGTAGAGCTGAAGGGTCGAGGCCGTGTGATGGACGTGCGCATGGGGAGAGAAGGGAAAGAGAGCTTGGGAAGGGAAGGGAGCTTGGGAACTGCAAGTCACCAGACATTGCAGGCCACCGCCGAATGAAAGAGTTGTCCGGTATCAGTGATACCGGCGATCAAATCGCGGCTGTTGTGGTGTGGTACATGTGTCTCAAGCGCAAGTTGGCTGGGGTGCACGGCCCTGGATGTGCAAGCTTGGCTAGCATTGACCCTGGACCGCATGATTAAGGCCAGGCCCTCCTTGCTTGGACAATCGGATGAGAGCACCCTCAAGGTGCAAGTCATTGTTCGTCGTCACTCTCCTAAGGGCACCCGGTGTGTTGTGACTTTGGAGTAGCGCCATTGAGGGCTCGGCGGGGTAGGGGGCCGTAGGGCACCCTGGGCGCTGCTGCCCGCTCGGTGCTCGGCATGTACCCGGCCGTACCGGGACGCCCGCAGGACCAGTTCCAATTCGCGGTGGTGGTAAAATGGTGTTGGGTCTTGTGGTGCTTCTAGGCCCCGGAGGACACAGACGATTCGTGGCAAGTGGTTCAGGGTTGTTCAGGGTCGCGTACGGGTGGCGGCAATGGACAAGAAGAACCTCTGCCAGGACTCACGCGGGCGCTGTCTGGCGCTCAGGCAGCTGTGGCATGCAGTATCATGCTGCATGCTGCAATGGCATGCTCCTGTGCAAAGTGCCTCGCCCAAGGAGCGCGTCCGGACGATGATGAAGGGGGATGCAGCTGAGCGCGCTGTCGCAACGCGAGAGAAGAAGGCAGGGTGCCAGCAATGCGCATCGCAGAGGCAGGGGCTAACTCTTGGGAGGGGCGGGGACCGGGGAGACACGGTTTGGTCGGGCACGGGCGGTCCGCGCGGCGCAAGCCGACGAGTAGCCACATGTATACACAAATACAGTCGAAACAAGGCACAAGTGCACCGTAGCCTCAACTCGCAGGTTTTGGGGCGCTGCTGGCCCCTCGCCGTGATTCTCACGGCGACATGTGAGTCTCCTGAATGCTCGCTAGCGGGCACGCATGGCTTGCTACCACATTACTAGAACAGCTTCACAGGTCACCCGGGACGCCAAACGCCAGCTGTCAGGGCCTGCTGCGACAATTGCTTGCCGGGCGTCCTCGCAAGCCTGGCTCGCAGATTTGGCGGCTCTGCCTGGCAAAGCCGGCGAAAGCATCACTCGTGGGGCGCGCTCGAGGCTTCGTTGCTTCTGATCACCTAAGTGGCGACATCCGCGGGCCGTCCTTCACCATCCCGCCCACACCTGGTCCACCCAGCGTCAGGCTGCACCGGAGTCCTCAGGCACACCCGGGGGCACCATATCAGCTGCAGCCATGACAGCTCTCTCCTGTCTCCTCACGTAACGCAGCAGCTGAGGACCTGCACCCGCCATGGATGACCCTCTGCTCCCGGAGCCACCATTCCTTGAGCAGCTCCTAGATGCGGAGGGCGCCCTGGCAGGGACTGCCGATGAGAACCCCGATGATCTCGTACTGCTGCCAGCGCTACCGACCGGTGGGCTACAGGGGGAGCCACAGCTGGCCCAACTGTTTACGAGTTTGTGGGGGCAGGGCGAGGGGGCAAGGGAGCTCCCGGCCGCCTTTGGCACGGGCCCTGGCTTCAGGGCAGCTGTGGCGTGCGCGGCCAGCTCCCCAACCGGCGGGGAAGGCGGAGCAGATGGATCGGAGACCCCGCCCGCCCTCGCGCCCGTGACCCCGCCGGCCGCGGACACAGACATGGCGGGGGCAGGCGGGCCACACCCCAGCGGTGCCGGTGCGGGCTCCTGCAGCGACGCAGGAGCAGCTGCCTCTGCCTCTGCCTCTGCCTCTCCTCTGCCTCTGCCTCTGCCTCTGGCCTCTGCCTCTGCCTCTGCCTCTGCCTCTGCCTCTGCCTCTGCCTCTGCCTCTGCCTCTGCCTCTGCCTCTGCCTCTGCCTCTGCCTCTGCCTCTGCCTCTGCCTCTGCCTCTGCCTCTGCCTCTGCCTCTGCCTCTGCCTCTGCCTCTGCCTCTGCCTCTGCCTCTGCCTCTGCCTCTGCCTCTGCCTCTGCCTCTGCCTCTGCCTCTGCCTCTGCCTCTGCCTCTGCCTCTGCCTCTGCCTCTGGTGGTTCACTGGAGGCGGAGGCAGCGGCGGAGCTGCGAAGGTTCATGGAGGTCCCGGTGGCATGGCAGAATGACGTGGCACCAGGCCTGATGGCTTCCGGCGAGCAGGGCTCCTCCAAAAGGCGGGCGGGCCTCCTGCTGCTTGGACTCCAGCTGTTGGGAGCATCTAGGCCCCTAGCGGCGCCGGCAGAGGCGCAGCTGAATGCAACGTGGCGTGTGCCAGAGGGCTGGGAGCCTGGGCACCTGGAGAGACACGACCTCCAGATCCTCAAGGAGGGGCCGCGGAAGGCCGCATTCGGTGAGGCCGCTTACTCCTAACCTTAGGGCCCCTTCCTGTACAGAGGGCAGTAACAGCCCTGGCCCCATGCTCCACTCCTACCTGTGCATTTACCCTCTGTGCAGACACCAAGGGCCCGCTGCCGATCAGGCTTGACGACCCCGATGCCCGCGGCCGCGTGTGGTACCTGGTGTCCGATTACTTCAAGCTGTGCCAGGGCGCGCCGGGCAACCCCTGCTCGCGCAAGTATAGCCATAAGTGAGGGGGCAAGGTCAGGAAGACCCCCGGGGAGAGCTCTGGTAGCAGCAGAACGGGGTTTTCCTTGGGCAGGGCTTAGTTGGTAGCATCGTGAATTGCCCCTGAGGAGAACCTCGACGTGCAGACTGCTTCGGTCCCGCAAGCAGGGGTTTTGACGCGGGTTCCGTGATCTTAACAGGACCTGCAAGACCGAGGGCCACAACTACCTCGAGGTGAGTCGAGTGGTATCAGTGCTCCACCGGTACTGCTTCCCCTTGCCCAAAATGGCCGTGTGCGGCAAGCGTGTAACCCTGTCGTACTCTCAGCTGTACAGGGTCGTCGGTGCATGCTCGCGCTCAAGGAGCCCGACGATGGCGGTGGCTTCGAGACGGTGGCCAAGACCTTTCACTGCGGCAAGCAGAAGGTTCCCCTCTACCCCCTGAAGCACCCCGCCGCGTGCGCCTGGCTGACGACTGCCTTCAAGAAAGGCTTCGCCGCGGCGGCGCGCAAAACAGGAGCCAGGGTCAAGGCTGGCAGTGAGGACGGGGCCGCAGGCGGCGGCGGCGGCAGGGCAAGAGCCGGGCCCGAGGGCCCGGCGGCGGACTCCGCTGCAGCCGGCGCCGGCGGAGGCGCGGACTCTGGGGACGCTGCTGGCGGGGTCAGAGCCGGGGCCGGTGTACCAGCATCGGAGGGGTCTGCAGCAGCCGGGGTCGTCGGTAGGCCTGCCGGCCGCAGCCCAGAAGCTGAGCGCGTCGGCCAGGCGTCACCGGACGGCTGGCAGCCGTCCGCACCTGCCCCAAGTCATCCGGCCGCCGCGGGGATGGTGACGGAGCTGGAGTGGGCCGTGGACAACGCAGCCGCCGGCGAGGGCATGCAGTCCCGCGCCATGCCGTTGGCGCCTTCGCCGCACGGAGTCGCGATGCGGGCTCAGCCGCACCAGCTGGGTGCTGCACCGGGGCAGGGTGACAAAGCGCTCGACGGCGCGGTGTGCCCCACTGCGGCGGCGGAGGCTGGCGGCGAGGGCGGCAGCAGCGGCGCGGGGGCCTCGGAGGACGCGGAGAGCGCTGTGGAGAAGATCCGCGAGGCCTTCCGCCGCAAGGGGCAGCTGGTGCAGATCTGCGTCAGCTGCCTGGAAGAGGTGAGTCGCGTCCTGAGCCAGGCAACTGGGAGGGCGGAGCTTTTAGTACTGTTGAGCTGGGTCAAACCCGTCTTGCCCCGCCGCACCATACCTCCCCTGCATGCATGCACGAAGGCTAGCAGCCCTGCCCACATTCCTAGGCCCTGCCAAGCCTTTCACCGGAATCACGCACACCCCCGCAGGAGCTCTTCAAGAGCCTGCCCCGCGTCCTTGCCATCTGCGAAGGCCATGAGCACCGGTACGGCATCCTCAACATCATACTGCACGAGGCCGTACAGATGATGCCGTCCAAGGCAAGCGACCGGGCAGCCTTGCGGACCCTTTGGGGGCCTGCGCGAGGGCGCTCCGGTTGTGACGCAGGCCTCTCATGCCACGTGCTCTTCATTCCGCGTCCCGTGTCCCGTTTGGGCCTGGTCCTGCCTGGTCCTCTCCCGCAGAGTTACGAGCGACTGTGCGATGACTTCAAGAAGGAGGGCATCGAGGCGTTTGAGAAGGTGGAGCTGGAGCCATCGCAGAAGGAGGCCGACGGGAAGGAGGGCCGCGAGGCTCAGGCCCTTGCGGTGGAGCTCTTTGAGCGGCTCCGGAAGGCCTGGCCCGACCGCCCAGACGCCTTCAAGCAGCTCCTCCTGCAGCGGGACAGGGACTGGAACGACACGGCGCTGCACATGTGCTGCAAGTCAGTTGGCATGACGGTTGGGTGGCTGGCATGGCGGTTGGGCGGTTGGCATGGCGGGGTCGTAGCTGCGGCCGGCAGGCATATGCGGTCACGTGGGGCCTATGCCGTGCCCCGCCCTTGCCGCACCCTGACTTCCCGCACCTTCCGCACCTCCCACAACCTCGTAGGTACGGCCTGCTGGACGTTCTGAAGTGGCTGCTGCCCCACTGCGACCCGGACGTCTTGGTCGCAACAACCAAGGCGGGCTGGACGCCGCTGCACACGGCCTGCCGCGCCAGGCAGCTCGACGCAGCGGTGGAGTTCCTGACCCACATGAGGAGCACGGGTCTGCTGGGGCGGACCGTGGTGGTGGGCGGCCGGGAGCTGCAGGCCTCGCAGGTGCGTTGCAGGCATAGCAATCAGGGCTCAGTGGCTGGGCTGGGCTGGGCTCTGTGAATCGCTAGCCCAGCTGGTTGTGCGGCATCAGGTCGATCAGAAGCCGCGCAAGCCGCGTCTAGGCGAGACCACCACCACCGGGTACGTGACCATTAATCTTCCCAGTGCTCTAGAGTGCTCTCCACCGCACTACCGTATCTCCTCCGTCCCCCAGGTGCTTCTGACGGACCTCACCCGCTTCAACAAGCACTTCAGGCGGCACAAGGGCGGTGCGCGTCTGCGCCTGGCGGTCGAGCGGGTGAGCAAGCTCCGTGCCAATTCCGCATGCAGCTCGGCACGTTGCCAGCATGGCCCTTCGTCTCCCACCCTTGCTCCGCTCGCTTCCCTTCCTTCTCCCGCGGCACGTGTGCAAACCAGAGTGCGCAATGCTTCTACCACTCGAGCTGGCTTGGCTTTGCACGTTGCCCGATTGGATCTGCCTTCCTAGCCCCTGGTTCGCTCCTCGTGTTCCTGTTGCGCCCCGCTAGGCGTGGAAGGACGACCCCGCCACGCGGCCGCAGGTGTGCTCCACGCTGGTGGACAACCGGGTGGACCTGAAGCACAGCATGGAGGCCCTGGCGCGGGCGCTGGGAGGCATGGAGCTGTGAGGGGCGGCTGACGGAGGCGCGGCGGGCGGATATTACGGAGCCGAGGAGCAGAGGGACATGGGGGCACTGCCGGCCGCACATGGCGGCATACAGGTAGCTCAAGGAGAGTTGCATTGGGCCCGTCTCATTCCCGCTTGCTTTGAGGATGTGGGGGAAGAGCGGAGCTGATGCATGAGTAGGTGCCTGGTGGGTGGCCCAGGTACCTTGGCAGGAGGGCGCCGCCAGCAGGTTGGGGGTGGTCTGTGTTGGCGTGTAGATAGGGCAGGCTAGAGGTCAAGCAGGACATACAGGGGCACCGTAGGTGCGAAGGTCTAAATGGAAGAGAGAGAGAACTGATCGCATTATGCCGTGGCGTGGGTGATGCAGGGAGCTATGGGGTGGGCAGTGATAGAGTAGAGCGGAAGGGTGGAGGCCGTGTGTTAGGTGGGCGTGAGCTGAGAGACAGCAATACAGATGACACCTACCGGACATTCCAGGCCACCAGGGGGCCAGCGACGAAGGAACGAACGAGCTGAGAATGGTGACCACAACCGCGTCATGAGGCTGGCTTAACTAAGTACAACATGCGAGGCATGCTCGGAGCCGAGCTTGGTTTGCACTGTCCGCCCGCCCGGGGGGCCTGGGTTGACCTGTTGGCCGTCAGTTGCTTGCATGTGTGTTGGGGAGCTTCCGGGCTTACGTCCTTACGATGCGTGGACCGTGGGCAAGGGGGCAAGGGATTGATGAGGGCCCTCAGGTGATGGCTGCAGTTGCGGGGGTTCTGTGCTCGCAGGGGCAGTTGCGGGGGGGGGACTGGGGGGCGACCTAGGGCCGGCGGGGGAGGGGCCGGAGGGGCGACCTTAGGGCGACACACGGTTTGGTCGGGCGCGGTCGGTCGGCGCGGCTCAAGCCAAGCCGGTGATCAACTGCAAGTATAGGCGAAAACAGTTTTTATCAGACACAAATGCATCGCAGCCCCAGTTTGCGGACTTGGGCCGCACTCGGCCCTGGCCGTGATTCTCACGGCGACATGAGAGTCGCTGTAATCCTCACCAGCTGGCGCGCATGGCTTGCAATCACATTACTAGAACAGCTTCACAGGTCATCCGGGACGCCAAACGCCAGCTGTCAAGGCCTGTGCGCGACATGCTTGCTCGGCGTGCTCACAAGCCAGCCTCGCGGACCCGCTGTGGACGCTGCTGTCTGGCATAGCCGTTGATTACATCACGGGCGCGCTCGCACGTGTCCTCGTCTCAGTCGCGGCGGTCGCGTACCCTGCCATCCGTGGTCGGGCCATCGTCCCCACACGACCGCTAGCCATCCAGTGCTCGGCACCCCTGCCGTCGGCGGGCCATCCCCTCACACGAATGGCAGCTATGGAAGCTCTCTCCTGCATCCGTTCGTAGCCCAGTAGCGGAGGGCCTCCACCCGCCATGGAAGGACCATCTGCTCCCGGAGCTGCCCGACCTCCTCGCAGCGGAGGCCTCTCTGGACGGGGCTGCGGATGAGGTGCTCGCATCCGGGTGCCAGACAGCGCTATCCGGCCCCCTGGGCACCGCTTCATCGCAAGTCCAGCTACTCGGTGGGGTTACGGGCTCGTGCGGCTTCCCAGCAACAGGGGTTGCCGTGCCTGCCTGGGAAGCGCCTTGGGGCGCGGAGGCTCCGGCCTCCAGCAGCGGAGTCATGAGGGGGCCTGGGACCGGTGCGCAGCTTCCCAAGCCCAGCAGCTCAGCTTCCGGCTTCACCGCAGAAGTTGGCGGCGCGGTCTGCTCCCCGCACAGCGGGGAAGGCGGAGCAGATGGGCCCGCGCCCCAGCCCCCGCCCCCGCCCCAGCGCCCGGACATGACGGGGCCAGGTGGGCCCCGAGCCCAAGGCGCCGGCGCTGGCTCTTCGGAGGGCACAGCTGCAGCTGCAGCTGGAGGCTCGCTGGAGGCACAGGCGGCAGCGGAGCTGCGAAGGTTCGAAGAGAACCCATCGGCATGGCTGGGCGCTGTGGCTCCTGGGATCAAAGCTAAGGCGCCCCATGATCGGCCGTACAAGATGCGGGCCGGCCTCCTGCTCCTGGGCCTGCAGCTGCGGGGAGCATCCAGCTCCAGCACCGCCGCGGCGGCGGCGGAGGCAGAGGGGGATGCTGCGGGCAAAGTGGCGGCTACCTGTGGGCTGGGAGCCGGGGCACGTGGGGGCGGACGACCTGCAGGTCCTGACCGAGGGGCCGCCGCGGCTGGCCATAGGTGAGTCACGGCAGGCTCCCAGCGCTAGATAGTCAGGCCAGGTGCTTGTCCAGGTGTTCCTGCCCTTCATTTCCCAGCCATGCACTACACGCCTTGGCTCCATGCTCAAATCCCTATGTTCCGAGTGCTCATCGTCCCCTGATTACCCCTGCGCAGAAACCAACGGCCCGCTGGCAATCAAGCTGGGCGCCGACTCCCGCGGCCGCGTGTGGTACCTGGTGTCGGAGTACTTCAAGCTGTGCCAGGGGACACCGGGCAACCCCTGCTCGCGCACCTACAACCACAAGTGAGCCCGCCGGGCAAACCGATTTTCAACTCTTGTCCCTGTTGCCCTGTTTGCTGCCTCTGCCCGCCTCATCCCGCCGACCCCTTCGTTGCAAGCTTAACCCACGCATTCTGCACTGCTGCTTCCTCGCAGGCCGTCCGTACCACACTCCTGCGCCAACATGCTCCACAACTACCTCGAAGTGGGTGCAGCGCGCTAGCTGCCTCGACATGCATTGCGTGGCTCGGATCGGGTGTCCAGCAAACGTGATCTTCTTACAAGCTCTTACCGGCCCCAACGCCTGCCGCACGTACAGGGCCGCCGGTGCATGCTCGCCCTGGAGAAACCGGACGACGGCGGCGAGTTCGAGACGGTGGTCAAGACCCTGGGCAAGATGCGCGGCGCCCCCAAGGTGTTCCGGCTGCCGGGCAGGCAGGAGGTCGGCCTCTACCCGCTCAAGAGCCCCGCCGCCTGCGCTTGGCTGTCCACGGCATACGTCGACGGCTCCGCCGCGGCGGCGCGCAAGGCGGGAGCCAGGGCCGAGGCCAGCTCTGAGGCTGCGCCCGCGGACGGGGACAGCCGTGGCGGTGCGGGGTCGCGGGCCGGGGGAGCTGCCGGAGCGGCGGCGGAGGCCGCAGCCGGCAGCGGAATTAGTGAGGCTTCGACGGGGCCGCCGGCGGGGCTCGCGCCCGTATCAGCACCAGAAGGGCGTGCGGTCGAAGCCGGGGGCGGCTGGCAGACGGCCGCCGCTAACGCCGCCATCGGCGGAGGCAGCCTGCGGGCGGGCGCCATGCCCCTGTTGCCTCCGCCGCCGCCGCATGGGGCCGCAACGCAGGCGCAGGCGCAGCACCATCAGCTGAGCGCTGCGCCGGAGCAGAGCGACAGAGCGTGCGCCAGCACTGTGGGCCCCTCGGCGGCTGTGGCGGGGGCTGGCGGCGACGGCAGCGGAGGAGCTGGGGGCTCGCTGGGGGAGGCCGGCGGCGCCCCTATGGCACTACTTGAGTCCGTAATGGGGGGGTAGAGTCCCTTGTCCTCCGTAACCCCCCCCCCCCTTTACGGCCACCCCCACCGTAGCCCATCGTAGCCCCCCCCCCCCCTTTACGGCCACCCCACCGTAGCCCATCGTAGCCCCCCCCCCCCTTTACGGCCACCCCACCGTTGCCCACCGTAGCCCTTCCCTCCGTAGCCCCTCTTCGCGCCTTTCGCGCCTTTCGCGACGTCCTCGACAGACGCCTTCATGTGCTCGTACACTTCTGGAACTCGCCTGGGCGCCTTCTTATAGCTCAAGTTGCCGCTGCCAGGTTGTTATCACCACACATCACGTCTTCGACGCGTATCCCCAACGCTGCACCCTGCTCCTGCCCCTCGCGCGTCGCTCGCGTCCAAGTAATTCAAGTAAGCGCGGGCTTTGTTTGCTCTTGAGTGCTCTCCGTTGTTGCCTGGCTGCACTGGCTTGCAGCCATCGCTGCCTGCTCTGGCTCGCTGTAGAGGAGCACGCCCGTTCCACAGCCTCCCTAGCCCCTAGCCCGCGGTTGCTCCTGCTCACGGACCCCCCCCGTTATCTCTGCCTCCCTGAGCTTTTAAGCCAGCATCGGAAGGCCTTATCCCCCACAGCCCCCAACCCCGCGGCCGCTTTCCCACTCTCCTTGCCTTCTCCCCCAGAGAAATGGCACACGAGGTGGACTCCCACGTTATTGCCGCAGGCACGGATACTCACTGGATGATCCGCCCCGGCACTCCCCTGGGAGGCAACCACGGCCTCAAGCTGCGACAGCCTGCCCGCTGCTCCATTGGTTCTGTCCTCCGCCGGAGCGGCCCCATCACGCCCCTATTCAGGATTCAGGACGTTTACGCCGCCTCCCTGATTCCCAAGAACGCCCAGGGCGTTCACCCGGTCAAGGTCAGTCGCCTATCTTTGTTCAGCGCTGGCCAGCCATACGTTGCGTCTGGCCCTCATGGGGTCTCCAAAAGGGCCAGCAAAGGCAGTAGAGACCTTCCGATCCTACAGATCTCCCCCCCCCCTCCCTTACCATCCGCTCACAGGCCTGGATTCCCGCCGGCAACGTCACCATCGGCACCCTGTACGCAGGCGGCCACGTCGACCCGGACTGCTTCTTCTGCGAGATCAGCTACGAGGACCTGGTGTCCCGGCTGCGCCTCGAGCTGCCCCTTTGTCGAGCTGTCTGACCACGACCTCGAGCGCTGCACCCCCATTCTCTGCCCCCACACCAGGGCCTGGGGCCTGCTAAGCGAGAACCGCAGTCACGCGTTCCTGCCACCCCGAACCCCGCTCGGTCCCCTGGCCCACCACCAGCACCGTGGAGGGGCTCATCTGGGTAGAGCGCGTGTCCCTGACCTACGCTCCCCATCTTCACCAACGCCCTCACCGGACCCCGTCGTCCTGGACCGCCTGCCCTCGCACCTGGGCATCTGGTACCCCGAGGGAGGGGTGGACGCCCCCCCCATGGAGGAGGGCGCTGCCGTGCAGGGCGCCGTGCTGCAGGTTGACCCCGCCGATGGCGAGGCCGAGGCTGAGGCCGAGGCCATGGCATAGTAGCCATATGCATAATAGCAGCTGAAGCTTGTCCTGAGCGCAAGAGGTACTTGCACTTGGAGGATGGGATGGATGATTGGGCCAGAGGGCCCCGGGCGCCTTTTGGTTGTTGGCATTTGGCGCAGGAACTTTTCGGAGCCAAGGCATGTTTTGTGGTGGCATGGCATTATGGACGTCATGAGTGGCTTGGGAAGCGTTTGAGGGCCGGCAAGATCTGGTCTGGGCGGGGCTGGAGCGGCTTGGGCGGGGCGCAGGATTGCAGGATGTTGGCAAGGACACGACGTATGGATGCAGCACTAATGATGTTTAAAGCCTGTGTCCTGTCGGTGCCCCTATACATGTGTCCACTCTCCTGCTCCTGCTCACCACAGCCCATCCACAGCCCTTCATTGTTTATGTGCCCTGCCTTACACTCCAGGCATAGCGTGTTCAGCTTAATGCACTACCACGGCCCTTAAGCGTAACCATTCCTTGTCATGCCACGCACGTTAGTTCTTCCGCTGCTCCCATCATCCTCATTTCCCACACCAAAGCCACGCTAGGACATCCGAATGTTAACAGGCGTCCAACCACCCATATGTTGGCCGGAAGAAGCGTGCCTAATGCACCGAAAGCCCCTGAGGCCCCCCACGTAATCACAGGACCCTCGCCAACGCCACTACATTTTTGGTCACCAGTTTTTCGAGGTACGTATAGTCGAATCCATAGTATGAAATGAGGCCCTGAGTGGCCAGGAAACGAGGGAGCCAGAAGAGGGGGCCCTGCCATCCTTAGGTCGGCCACCTCCCACGCCACCTTGACATTGCTGTTGACGTTGGTGACCTGGTGGGCCCACCCCGGGGGCACTTCCACCAGGTCAGCGTGCTTCTGGTCCACCACCCGCACATGCTCCTCCCCGAACTCCTCCACACATGCGTCAATGCCCTCCTGTGTGAGGTGAGGCTGCATCACCCAGGTCGGAGTAGGCGCCCAGGGTGTGCGGTTGCGGCGCTCCCACTTCACCTTCTTAGCCCCTCCCTTCTTCCCTTCAGCCCCCACCCCCACTCGTTGAATTTTGAGATTATTGCAGGGCTGATGAACACCCAGCGTGCAAGCACCGCACCAGGAGGCACGTGCCATGCTGCAAACGCGACATTCTTTGCCCCCGGCACGATCTATGTGGAAAGCCGAGAAGGTCACTCCTCCCCGCCCAACAATTATGAGCACGATCATCGACCAAGGCGACACGTCCCTCCCCGGGGCGCCCCCGCCAGACTCCACCTCGTCCCACAGCGTCTGATCACCCAGTACAGGATGGACTTCTCTCGCTTCTGCGGCGGGCAGTCGTAGTTGAAGCTGCGGTAGATCTTGCAATTCGAGTCCTCCGCCAGGCAGCTCCCACTGCCGCGGCTCCTCCCTCCTCAACCAGCGCACTGCAAGAGGGACACGGGGGGGTGGGGGTGGGGGTGGGGGGGCGCGGGGAGCAGACGGAGAAGGTCGTTGGAGGGAAGGGGGCGGGGAGGGACACCCAGGTTGGTAGTACTACCGAGCACAAGAGCCGGGCAAAGCATGGGTGTGGTCAGCAAGGTTGGGCCAGAGGCTCCTGAACTACCAATCCAACCTTCCAACACACCTGAACTCTGGGTCCTTCTCCTCCTTCACAAGCCTCGCCAACGCACAGTTGCCCCACAGCGTCATCTCCGCCTCCATCATCTCTGGCGTCCACCGTGGCGCTCCACGCTCAGGTAGCAGGCATTGTAGCTCCTCGACAGCGCCCAGCTCAGACAGGACAGGGTAGACGCTACAGGACAGGACCGCAAGCACAGAAGCAGCTTGGCCTCTTCAGCCTAGCATGCCCTCACTGTTCCCTCCCACCCCCAATCCCGCGCTCTACTCTTTCCCTGACCACAGTGTCCCGCCCACCTTGGTGGCGTATTAGCCAAGTTGGTCGGCTTGAAGGGGATGTTACCGATGTGGTAGGCGTTGAGCACCTTCCTGTACTCAGGGGACGGGCAGTGTAGGCACGAGTCAGGCACGTACCCATTCCTTCCCCTTCGTCCCCTCTTCATTCCCCTCTCACCCGCCCCGCCCCCCCCCCCTCCCCGCGTTACGCACTCGAGCGCATCCAACTCTTCCTTCTCGGCGATGCAGAAGCGCTGCAGGCAGAAGCCCTCCTCCTCCGCTCTCTGGGCTGCCACAACGGGAGCGCACGCCCAGCACCACCACTCCGAGCCCCTCCTGATACCCAATCGCCTCCTTGCTGGGCTGTGCGAACACTACAAGCGCACACTTGGCCGCGCACAAAGCGCACGTCCACTCGCCACCCTCGCTCTGATTGTTCTCTCGCCTGATGATGCTCTCCCTACGCAGCTCGTCTACTGAGTGCCTGCCCTTGCCCTGTCCCAGCATAGTCCCCACAGCAGCGACCAGTGCGTATGACTCCTCCCGGTGGCGCGCCTCGTCCTCCCGGCCTGGCGGCAGCTTGATGTGCCGGAACGATTTTCGCTGCGTGAGACCCGTAGCGGGCCTCCCACTGCTCGATGCAGCAATCGCTGGCAAGGACAGGGTCAGGTCGGCGTTGGGAGCGTCGTCGTCAAGAAACGACGCCAGCATCCGCTTGCTGGTGGGCTTCCGGCACAGCTTCTCCGCTACATGTTGGCCTATGTGGTCTTTGCAGAACAGCTTAACACTCGACCTGATGTTGTTTGGGGTCCTGTAGGCAGAGGTCCGGGCAAGCGCACATTGTGTACGCGGCCCGCCGCCCGCACTTCTGTGCGCCGCACTGCACGAAGCAGTAGTCCTTTGACATGTTGCTATGATATTGGGTAGCCTATGTGCAGTAGGGTGCTTTAGAGAGGCGACCAGTCCCTGTGCCGTACCGGCGACCCCATTACGGAGGGTGCAAGGCTTCCTTGCACCCTCCGTAATGGGGGGTGCAGCGCAGCCTTGCACCCCCCGTAGACCTCCCGCGCCCCGTTACCCCCCGTTACGGAGGGTGCAAGGCACCCTTGTGCCCCCCGTAGCCTCCCCGCACCCCGTTACCCCCCCCCACCTTTCCTCCTGCCTTGTCCGCCCTGGGGCGCCGTACACAAAGTCCATGCAAGCCCGCGAAATTTAAGTTGCCGCACTTCAGCGTGAGTCCCACAAGCAACTGCTCGTGCATGTGTTGAAGCAGCGCCAGACACACACGCCCCCCATCGCCCCCAATACGCCAAGCCCTCCGTGCCCGCTATGTCGTCGACTCCTCGCTCTTCAGCTTTCGGCGACCTGGTAACGGAGCTGCAGACCGTCCCCACAGATGAGACTAAGTGAGTGCAGGGTGTGCAGTGAATTCAGGGTGTATTTTGAGCTGGGAAGGCCGCTAGCCTCCACGGCACGCTATTACCGAACTCGCCTCCTCGCCACCTCGCACCTCACCCCCGCCCCCCTTCCCCCCACAGCTGTCCCCCTCGTACCTTCAAGGGCATCAACTACCTTTGCGAGGATTCCCGCTTCAGGTCTGAGAAGAATTTCCAGGAGGCCAAGACGGCTATCCGCGCCTATCTGAGCGGCATCCCTGGAGTCCTCCTGCCTCCGTGCATCCCCTCCTGGATTGTACGTGACGCCATCAACACACCCCCTCTTACTTCGAGAATAAGAAGGGCTCGGGGCGCTACGTCATGGACATGCAGAAGTGCAAGGACCTGAAGCGCATCATGAGGGCCAATTTCATCCGCCAGAAGATGCGCCTCGAGTTCAAGCCGTTCCGTGGGCGCCCGTGCCTGTTCCCAGCTCCATGGAGCCCATTCCCACTGCGAACCTCACCCTGCTGATGGCTCCACCGCCCGCACCCATCCCCGCACACCCTCTGCTGGGTCCAGCCGCCTCGTCCACCACTGAGGGCCCCCGCCCGCTGGCCCCCGCCCCTCCGCCCTCCGCTCCGCCCTCCGCTCCGCCCTCCGCGTCCACGCGCCTCCGTGTTCCCCCGTGCTCCGTCCCTCCTACCGTGACATTGCATACCGTGTCTCGCCCACGGGTGAGGTGTGGGGCCTGAGGGGACACGCCCTTCTTCACCGTGGCCACCACAGCCGCGTCATGGTGAGGATCGCGGTGAGGCGGCCCGCCTTGACATGATTGTGGCGCACGCCTGGCTGGGCAACGGCTCTCTCCTGCACCGCCCCGGTTACAACGTCTTCCACATCGACGGCAACCGCTTCAACAACAACGCCAGCAACCTCATCGTGGCCACCAAGCAGCAGGCCAGGTGGCTAAAGGCGAAGCGGGTACCGCTTCCTGGTGTAAAGAGCAGTAACCGTATGCATAGCACCATATGGTCCGCTGGCGCAAGGGTGTCAGCATGCAGGGTGGTGGACAGGATGGCAGTAACTGTGTGTGTTTGGTCTGGCTGCGGGCTGGTGATGCCAAGCAGCAACGAGGTCTAGTTAGAGGGATGCAAGTGCGCTGGCTGCGGTATATGGCAGAGATTTGAGCGACGGCCCTTGACGGTTGGGTGCACCGTTTCTTATGTGGGGCACTGGAACTGTATGCATAGAACCAGATGGTCTGCTGGCCAGAGGGTGTCAGCATGCAGGGTGGCGGACAGGACGGCTGCGGGCTGGTGATGCCCTTTTGCTTGAGAAGTGGATTGAGCGGCTTGACAGAGATTCGAGCAGAACTGTACGGGCTCAACATTAGTGCTGCCCCTTCGATCGTTCCCATCTGCCCCCGCGCAAAGGGGCTGACCATTAGGACAGTCGGCCAGGACAGGGGCTTTGCCAGGGGCTGGGAGGCTGGGGGTGTACCAGTCATCCAAGCGGCGGGGCTCTCGCGCAAAGGGGCTGACCATCTAGGACAGTCGGCAGGACAGGGCTTTGCCAGCGGGCTGGGAAGGGGTACCAGTCATCCGAGCGGCGGGGCTCTCGCGCAAAGGGGCTGACCATCTAGGACAGTCGGCAGGACAGGGCTTTGCCAGCGGGCTGGGAAGGGGGGTACCATCATCCGAGCGGCGGGGGGGCTCTCGCGCAAAGGGGCTGACCATCTAGGACAGTCGGCAGGACAGGGGCTTGCCAGCGGGCTGGGAAGGGGTACCAGTCATCCGAGCGGCGGGGCTCTCGCGCAAAGGGGCTGACCATCTAGGACAGTCGGAGGACAGGGCTTTGCCAGCGGGCTGGGAAGGGGTACCAGTCATCCGAGCGGCGGGGCTCTCGCGCAAAGGGGCTGACCATCTAGGACAGTCGGCAGGACAGGGCTTTGCCAGCGGGCTGGGAAGGGGTACCAGTCATCCAAGCGGCGGGGGCTCCGCGGCAAAGGGGCTGACCATCTAGGACAGTCGGCAGGACAGGGCTTTGCCAGCGGGCTGGGGGGAAGGCGGGTGGTACCAGTCATCCGAGCGGCGGGGCTCTCGC